>JAAGEH010000029.1:23952693-24128296 GCA_011751065.1 Lasiurus cinereus | reverse complement strand
GAGAGAGAGAGA
This sequence comes from Lasiurus cinereus, assembly GCA_011751065.1. Lineage (NCBI taxonomy): Eukaryota > Metazoa > Chordata > Mammalia > Chiroptera > Vespertilionidae > Lasiurus > Lasiurus cinereus. Next base: position 24,128,284 of record JAAGEH010000029.1, on the reverse strand, counting down.
GAGAGAGAGAGAGAGAGAGAGAGAGAGAGAGAGAGGGAGAGAGAAACATTGGTTGGTTCCTCCCATATGCCCATATGCACCCAGACGGGGGATTGAGCCCACAACCTAGGTATGTGCCCTGAACAAGAATTGAAACCACAAACTTCTGTTTTATAGGGCTACACTCCAATCAACTGAGCCACCTGGCCAAGGAAATATGATCTTTTCATTAGGCATCTACATTGTACTGGAAAGCCATAAAGCCATGTTGGATCCTTGGCCGCTCTGAACATTTCTCTCTTGTTTCTTGTCCCAGTTAACCTGACTCAGGGTTGCCCACTACACTCAAGCACAATAGGCACTTTGTCAACTGGTACCTCCAAACAGAAAAGCTAGGAGTAGTTGCCCAATATACCAAACAGCCTACAGAGGTAGAGAGAGCCTTCCCTGATTCCACTATGGTCCATCTCTATTTTCACGTGCTGTCCAGTGAGATCTCAGGCTTTTACATTGGTTAAAACCCCCATATGTCTCTTGCTGAGCAAAACCATGGCTTGTATGCCCACCAGCCCCATCTAAGAAAGGGAACTATCTGCAGTTTTTCCAGCTCAGCTTCAGGGGGAATATGCACATTTGAGTAGATTAGAGCTTGCAATTGGGTATTGGCTTAGTACCAGAAGAACCATTTCTGGAAACTCCCTACCTCTCCCAACACCTGCCATTTTTCCTGATTCCAGTTAATCTGACTATTGGGGGCAAGTTCCTCAGCCTGGGACTGGACCCCTCTGGGTGCAGGAAATTAGAAGAACACATGGTGACAGTAGGTAGGTGGAACATGCTTCATTACAAACAAAGCAACCCAAAACTGTCTGGTGAGTGGCAACATATATACATGCTCAAACATAAAAGGCCTCATGCTAATTAGTGATGCTCATGCTACATTAACATAAGCAAGTTAATAAGGGTGTGCTTGCACACTACATATACTATTACTGCTGAGTCATCACCCTCATGCATACATAGGGCAAAGGGCCTTTAACATAGTAAAACTGCTGTGTCCTTGCCTGCATGCATGTGCATGGTGAGTAGGCTTTGAACCTCCGGTGTACTTTGGTCAGGGCTCTCAAACTGACCCAAGGCATCAAAAAGTGCATATTATATACCCCATTAAGGAAACTCTGTGCCCTCCAGGTTGAAGAGCTAGGGATAGTCTTTAATCACCCACACAAAATCCAGAAATAGATGAAACTTCATCCAATCCAGGGATTATCATTCTCAGTTTGGACCTGTTGTGTGGTAGAGTACCAGGCTCCTCCAGAAATCAAGGCTTCCAGATGCCTCCTTTTGAACCATGCCCAACAAGCAGTGAGATCTTGCCCTGGTCAGGCTTAGATATTTAACCTTTTAAAGCTAAGACTTAAGAAAGAATTTGCACATTTGAATAGATTAGGAGTTTTAATTTGGCTCTTCTCTGTATTTGAAAATTAGGGCTTTGGACTCCCAATTCTCCCTATATAGACTTTTTTTCTGGTCCAGGTTAGACCAACCTGGGATGGCACGTGAATGTGCAGTATGCACCTCCTCAGGGAAACTCTGGCACCTTGTGCCCTCCAGGTAGGAGAGATAAGGAAGAAGCCTTCCTCACAAAGAGAGGTCAGTTCTCATTTGGAAGTGCTATACTGTAAGATCTGAAGTTTTCCAGTGGTCATGACCTCCAGGTGTAGCTTATTGCGCGCGCACGTGTGTGTGTGTGTGTGTGTGTGTGTGTGTGTGTGTGTATTTTTTTTCTTTCCCTAGCCAATTTGGCTCAGTGGATAGAGTGTCAGCCTGTGGACTGGAAGGTCCTAGGTTCAGTTCCATTCAAGGGCATGTACCTTGGTTGTGGGCACATCCCCAGTAGGAAATGTGCAGGAGGCAGCTGATCGGTGTTTCTCTCGTATCGATGTTGCTAACTTTCTATCCCTCTCCCTCTCTTAAATCAATAAAAATGCATATTTTAAAATATATATATTTTATTTATTTTTTTACAGAGAAGAAGGGAGAGAGGGAGAGAGAGAGAGAGATGATGATGATGATGATGATGATGATGATGATGGGGATGATGAGACAGAATCATTGATTGGCTGCCTCCTATCTCCTACACATCCCCTACTGGGGATGGAACCCACAACTCTAGCATGTGCCCTGACCAGTAATCAAACCATCACCTCCTGGTTCATAGGTTAACATTCAACCACTGAACCATGGCAGTTGGACAAGAATGTTATATCTTATAAGCCCAGCCTTGAAGGAGAATATACACATTTGAAAAGGTTAGGGCTTTTAATTTGTACCTGCATTGAACTTCATAAGTCAGAGCTTGGGACATCAGCCCTTCCTGACACCTGCCTCTTGTTCCTGCTTTCCAATATGCTGGGGGAAAGTTCCTCAGTTTGGACTTGACCCCTCTGGGTGCAGGAAATTGGAAGAACATATGAGTGACAGTAGGTAGGTGGGACATGTTTTATTACAAACAAAGCAGCCAAAAACTGGCTGGTTAGTGGCAACTTATATACATGTTCAAACTAAAGAGCCTCATGCCAATTAGTGACCTCTATGCTCATTAACCGAAGCAGGTTATATAAAGGTATGCTTGCATAGTATGTATAGTGCTACTGCTAAGTCATTGCCCTCATGCATGCATAGGGCAAAAGGGCCTTTAACATAATAATACTGCTGTGTCAGTACCTTCACAAATGCATATGATGAGTGTGCCTTTAACCTCTGGTGTACTCTGGTCAGGGCCTCCACACAATATTATGAGAATTTCATTAGTGAACTGGCAGTTGGTACTCTCTTGGCACAAGTCACCAACCACTTACAGAGCCTACAGAGGTCCTGGGAGACTTCTCCTCACTGGTGATTGTGTTTATTTGTACACTAATGGCCCAGTGCATGAAATTCATGCACATTAAAAGGGAATTAATTAGAGGAAATATTTTAATATCACTATATGCCCTTTATAACAGAAGTGTCAGAGATGAAAGAAAATTAGTAAAATGTACGTGAAAATCTCCCTCCTGTCAGAGTCTGAGGTGCACTGAAGGACTCAGATTCAAGTCTCCCCCATCTGCATGCACTTTGAAATTGCAGGAAACCCAGACCTGGTCAGCTCTACCCCTGTTAAGCCCTTCCATGTGTGGGGCACAGTTTCAGGTCTCCCATCAAGCCCAGCCAGGTGTGGGGTGTGTTCTAAGGTCCCCCATCAAACCCACCAGGCAGGGGGTGCAGCCTGAGGTCCTGCCCAGACCAGGCATCATGCAGCCTCAGGTCCTTGCTGTCTGGTCACTACATGATGGTATACTGATTAATTTGCATATTATCCTATTATTAGATAGACTAGAGGCCTGGTCCACGAAATTCGTCATTGGGGTGGGGTTGAGGGGACCCTCAGCCCTGCCTGTACCCTATCACAATCTGGGTCTGCTGGCTCCTAACTGTTTACCTGCCTGACTGCCTGATCACCCCTAACTCCACTGCCTGCTTGCCTGATTTCCCCTAACTGCCTCTGCTTTGCCTGCCAGCCTGATTGCCCCTAACTACCCCTTTGCTAGCCTAATCATCCCTACTTTTCCCCCTGCTGGACTGATCGCCACTACCTTGCCCCCCTGTTGGCCTGATTGCCACTATGTTGCCCCCCTGCCAGCCATATCACACCTACCTTGGCCACTGCTGGTCTGATTGCTCCTACCTGCCCCCCTGCCAGCCTTATTGCCCATAACTGCCTCTGCCTCAGTCCCCAGCCTAAGCTGCAGTCTGGCCTCTCTATGCCGGAGGTGACCTGGCCGATCAGGGGAAGGCACTACCCCCATCACCCCGCTGCTGCTGCCACCGGAGGCCCCATGGCTGCTTGAGCCTCAGGTAGCTGCTGTGGCTTTGTCTGGAAGGACGTCCAGATGGTCATCTGGAAGACATATGCCCTAATTAGCATATTACCCTTTTATTAGTATAGATTATGCTAAGGTTCCATGCTTCTCCTACATTTAAGATGTCTAGGTCTCTGAACCATGGCAGATAATAGGACATGCCCTACCATGACAAGTCAAACATGTTTACCTTTTTATTTTAGCTCAGTCTTCAAAAGGAATATACACATTTGAATAGGTTAGAACTTTTAAATTGATTCCTGCATTGCACATCAAAAGCAGGGCCTGGGAACACTGGCCTCTTAAATGCTACCTTTTGTTTCTGGTCCCAGTTAACCTTACCTGAGAATGTGGTCCCATGTACAGCATGTATTCCATCAGTCTAACAACTAACCTCTGGAAGCTAGTACCCTTCAGGCAGGGAGAGCTAGGGGCTGCCACCAACCAACTGCAGAGCCTACAGGAGGTGGAGGAGCCTTCCCTCATCCAGCAATAGTGTTTATTTGTATGTTCTGCTCCCTAAGGTGCTGCAGTTTCTAGCACTGACGACGTACAGGTGTCTGTTATTGATAAAACCATGGATGCCAGCCAAAAGGCCCCAACCTAGCAAGACAAATACGTTCAACTTTTTTAATATATACTTTTATTGATTCCAGAGTGGAACAAAGAGGGAGAGAGAAAAAAACATTAATGATGAAAAATAATCATTGATCAGCTGCCTCCTGCACACCTCCTACTGAGGATCGAGCCTGCAACCCAAGCATGTGCCCTTTACTGCAATCAAACCTGGGACCCTTCAGTCTGCAGACCGATGTTCTATCCACTAAGCCAAACTAGCTAGGGTAAAATGTTCACCTTTTAAAAATATGGTTTTTGTTTTGTTTTTGTTTGTTTTTTTGTTTGTTTGTTTTTTAGAGAGAGAGGAAAGGAAATGGAGAGAGAGATAGAAATATTTATTGGCTGTCACCTGTATACCCCCTACTGGAGACTACTGGAGATCAAGCCCACAATCTGGGCATGTGAACTGGTGACATCTTAGTGTACATGGGATGGTGCTCAATCCACTGAGCAGCACTGACTGGGCCACCTTTTCTTTTTTTTTCAACTCAGCCTTGAGGGGCAATATGCACATTTGAATATGCCAGGGCTTTTAAAGAGATATCTGAATTGTATTTCAGAATGCAAAGCTTGGAGAGGAACCAAGATGGTGACATAGTAAACAACTGAATTTGCTGCCTCAAACAACTACATCAAAACTACATTTAAAAGTCAAAACGGATATCATCTAGAACCATGGGAAGGCTGGATGAGTGTAAATTATACAATTAGAAGGAAAGAGAAAAGTGCAGTGAGACTGGGAGGAGGTGCAGAGGTGCAGAAGCGAAGTAATGAGGTACAGAGGCACGCATGGAAATGGCCTGGCAACTGGGTATGCTGTTGTCTTTTCTAATCAGGAGGGTTATACAAGCTCCTGATGGCTCTAAAATCCAGTTCTGGGCAAGACTCTGGAGATCCAGACTCAAACAGGAAGAAACTGGAGTGTCTGGCATGGGGCCAGAACATAAGGGTGGCTTTCTCTCAGAGGTGCTTGCAGCGATCATGGTTCCTGCATGGTACTGCGGGACACAGATATCTGGGGACCTCTTCAGGGCAGGACTGATGGTTAGCCAGTGCTGTTTGCTCCAATCTGATGATTCCCTGAGACCACGCCCCACCCAATTTATAACCCCATCCAAGCTGTGCACAGAGGCTTTTGCATATGAATGGCCTGGCCTCTTGCAATCTAAAACCTAACAAACTTCAGCTGGGTCAGAGAGGCCCAGAGCCAACAAAAGAAAACCCAAGGCTGGACAGAAGCTTGCATTGCTTCACAGCTGGGCCTTATCTGGGAACTTCTAAACCCCAAACAAAGAAGAGGAATTTTCAGATCTCTCTGTATTTCCTGCTGAGTGTCCTCAGGAAGTGGCTGACTTTGCATTTCCCTGGAGATCCAAGACCTAGAGTACCCAGTGGTCAGAGTAAGACCATCCAGATTACAATGCTTTGCATCCATAAGAGACACATTTAGGGGAAAGACTCAGTGAGCACCAAAATCCCACATAAGCAAGTCTTGCCCCATAAGGGTGTCTCCAGCACAGAAATTCTCTCATTATAGATACAACTGATTCTCATAGCCAGTTGGCCTGGAGGTCAATTCCTCCCAGTGATACCAATAGCAATCAAGGCTTAACTACAACATGACTGTGCACACAACTCACAAAGGGGTGCACCAAGAGTGTCCATCTCGGGTAATTAGGGAGGCTGAGCCACTGGGCCCTATAGGACACCTAGCACACAAAGCCACTCTATCAACACAGGGAAGCAGCCAAAATGCAGAGTCAAGAAACAAGTCACAAATTAAAGAAATGGAGGAAAGCAAACTATTGGATATAGAGTTCAAAACCACAGTTATAAGGTTACTCAAGAACCTTCTAAAAAAAGGCCGATGAATTTAGTGAGACCCTCAAGGATATAAAAAAGGACCGATTAGAAATTAAGCATACACTGACTGAAATAAATAATAATATGCAGAGATCCAACAGCAAACAAGAATATCCAAAGAATCAAGTCAAGGATTTGAAATATGAAGAAGCAAAAAACACCCATCTAGAAAAGCAAAAAGCAAAAAGAATCCAAAAATATTAAGATAGTGGAAGGAGCCTCTGCAACAACTTCAAACATACCAACATCCAAATTATAGGGGTGTCAGAAGAAGAGAAAGAGCAAGATATTGAAAACCTATTTGAAGAAATAGTGACAGAAAACTTCCCCTACCTGGTGAAAGAAATAGACTTACAAGTAGAGGAAGCACAGAGAACCCCAAACAAGAGGAATCCAAAGAGGACCACACCAAGACATATCATAATTAAAATGCCAAGATCAAAAGACAAAGAGAGAATATCAAAAGCAGCAAGAGAAAAATAGTTACCTACAAGGGAGCACCCATATGATTGTCAGCTGATTTCTCAACAGAAACTATGCCGGCCAGATGGGAGTGACAAGAAATATTCAAAGTGATAAATAGCAAGAACCTACAACCAAGATTACTCTTCCCAGCAAAGCTATCATTCAGAATTGAAGGTCAGATAAAGAGCTTCACAGATAAGAAAGAGCTAACAGAGTTCATAACCATCAAACCAGTATTATATGAAATGCTGAATATTATTCTTTAAGAAGAGGAAGAAGAAGAAAAAGGTAAAGGCAAAAATTATGAACAACAAAGTGACAACAAATACATATCTATCAACCAGTAATTCTAAAAATCAATTGAATAAAAAATCTAATGAACAGAATAAACTGGTGAATATAATAGAATCAGGGGCATAGAAAGGGAGTGGACTGACAATTCTTGAGGGAAAGAGGGTATGGGGGTGTGGGAAGAGACTGGACAAAAATCGTACACCTATGGATAAGGACAGTGGAGGCTGAAGGCAGGGGTTTGGGTAGGAACCAGGTGGAAGGGAGCTGTGGGAAAAAAAAAGAGGAACAACTGTAATAATCTGAACAATAAAGAGTTATTAAAAAGAAAAAATTCAAAGCCTGTGACCCCTGACCTCTGTATACCTGCCTTTTGTTCCTCATTCAGATACCCTGACTTAGGTTGGCACATACATTTTACAGTGAGTACTCCATCAACAATCCTTTGGAAGTTGACGCTTTCCAGCCATGGAAGTTAGCAGAGATCCTCAAACACCTGCACAGAGATTAAGGAAGCCTTCCTCCACATATGGATAATTAGAAACCTTTTGGAAGTGCTACCCAATAAAGTCCAGGTCTTCTCAAGCAGTGCAGACATCGGGGTGTCCCCTATTGAAAAAACTATGGCCAATTAAAAGAAAGGCCCATCCTTGGCAAGATAAGGATATTTACCTTTTTGTTGTTGTTTTAGATCAGACTTCAGAGGGGAATATTAACATTGGAAATGTTCAGGGCTTTCAGTTCTGCATCTGCATTTTTCTAAAAAAATCAGGGCCTGGGACTGTGGAAGCCCTTTTGCAAGACCTGCGTGGTTCAGGGTTCCCGGTTCAGGGTTCCGGTTCTGAAGGAGGCTGCACACAAACGAAAAGAGAGACTAGAAAACATTAATTTGGCGATATTGGGGGGCCAGGGGAAGCCTTCCTCTAGTGGAAAGGACTACTACCTTCCTTTGGCCTTGCCATCCCTTTTATTTAGGTTTGGGATACACCCTTTGCCCTAAAGCAGGCAATTCCAGTAACAAGTAGATTATCTTTATCAGTCAGGATTTACATGATTATTTCATGGGTAAATTCATTGTCTCAATTAGATAGGGAGTGGCTGGCTTTGACCTTTCAGAGCTTCAAGGTTGACCCGCCTTCCAGTTTCCTTGTCCACTTTCTATTAGTGAGACAATTATTGGTTTCTGGCATCACCCCTGTTTTTTCCCCTTTAAAAAAAATCTTGCAGACTAGAAATAAACATATAAGAGCAAAAAATGAGACAAGCAACAATGTGTATGCTGAGCAGCAAATAGATCAGTCTGTAGTAAGTCTCTTTCTGGGCCAACAGTCCTTTGAGTCCCAGTTTCAATGTCCCAACAGTTTTTTGAGTGTACATGTTAGCAATGATATTTCAGTTCTGGATGGCAGACAAATGGTGGCAATGCAGGTCCGACCCTCTCTGGTTTGGTCCTGGGCAACTTGCATCGATGCACAGCTGCTGACGGCTAGGATGGCAAGGTGTCGTCAGCATCTTCCATCTCTGGACTATTTCTTCTCTTGTCTTCATAGCTGAAGCATTCTCTGTTATAAGAATTCACATGGTCTTGGAGCTGTTTTTCTGAAAATATACAAACATTCTCGACCAAAAGTTAGTAAAGGAATTTTTTCTATAAATTTGACTTTGGATCCTTTTTATTTTTGTCCAAATGATTTTCCTTTGGCTTATTTTAATACTATGTATGTTTTTCATGGGTGTCTTGCTGTTAAGTAAAAAAAAAATTAGATGCAATTTGCTTACAGGATACTTTTCCTTACATAATATTATTGTACTATCCCCCCTTTTTTATTTAATTATTAAGAGGCTTTTGGAAAATTTTTATAATGAAAATATGACTGCTTTATCTTTATTGAATGTTAAGTAATTTATCATGCAATGAAGTACTAATAGAAATTTAGTTAATACTTTAGGAATAACTTTTTTTCCAGTACAATTAAATTTTCTTGAACATTCACTTATTTCAATTAGCCAATTAAATTGATTTGAAAACTTAACTACTCTTTTATTGTCAAATTTAATATTCTAACAACAATCTTAGTTTTACCCTGTAAATATTAGTGAAAAGGATTATTTGCATTCTTGAGTAGGTCCTGAGCATTCCTGGTGTTAGGTTGGATTTAGAATATAGGGCAGCTGTCAGTCAAGTCTGTCTGTTGCTAGGTCCCGATCTGAGCTGCACCAAATCTTTGTCTGTCATCTGAGTCTTGAACTGAGCTGGGCCAAATCTTTGTCTTGTCATCTGGGTCCGGATCTGAGCTGGGCGTGGGAAGTGAAGCAGCCATGGGGCAGGAGACCTCCCTCAGAAGGGGCGAAGGTTCAAGCCCCTGCAATATTGGGGGGGGGGTAAGGATCTGTGCCTCACCTCTGTTGATCCCCAAGTTTTCTCCTGATGGCCCCTCTGTGACTGTGCCTGTCTTAGGTTGTTCCTCCCCTGAGGAATCTTACCCATCTCTGGCTAACCAGCCATCCTCCAGGGCCAAGCAGGTTGATGTGAGGTTCAGTTCCATCTCCTTGGTAGCCGATGCCCTTGTGGCCTCCATGCCCAGTACCTACCTTGGGATCCCCTCGCCTGCTGGCAAGGTCCCAGCACTGATCACATATCTCAGGGAACCCAGGTTTCTTCTCTAGGGAGGGCCCAACTCACACCACTGGGTGAGAGACAGATTCATGGTACCAGCCAACACAAAGCTTCTACCTCAGCATGAACAGAAAGCTCAGGCAACAGCTGTCCCTCTTGGCAAAAAGAGCAAGAAAAGCCAATATAGAATGCTCAAGTGCCCTCTCACTGCCTTAATTCCTTTCATGTTATTTTTTTTAAATTGCTATCAAATATTCAAAGAATTAGATTGTAGGTTTGTTTGGGATATTTGTCAAAAATTACAATGACATTGTAGAATAATATCATGTAAGGATATTCTTTTGTTCTAGGTTATGGCAATTCAAACTGTCTATCAATTTCCTTTTGTATAGACAAAGTCTTAGTTACTTTATTAGAATACTTAATCAAATTGCTTACAAAGACATTGGCTTTGTATTTAAAAGCCTAATTTATTAATTAAAGTAGGTATCTTAATTTAAAAAGTAAAACAAATTTAGTAAATGTTTATGTTTGACTCACAAGCCACAAATGTTGCCCCGCCTCTAGCTTAAGAATACAGGCGGCTACAGGCTTTTTGTTATTTAAAATTGTTGGTGGAATTTTAAGAAATATTTAGTTACTTAATTTTTCCCTTCTTAGAGACTATATTAGGCAGGGGAATCAGCACACCTAAGGGTTCTTACCCATGAAGGGTCAGGAATATAAGTCAAAAATACTTCCCCATGTGCCCCAGGTAATTTTACCGTACAGCTGGTAACTGTTAGTATTGCAAGAAAGACGTTCTTAGGCGTCTGTACCATCCTCTTTTACCATGCTCCCAGTGGCCTTCGGGCTGTTTGTTGTTCTGCTTGTCCTCCTGATCCTTTTCTTCAGTGGATTGCTTGGAGTCACTGCTCTCTGTGGCTGAGGTAGCTGATTGTCTGCAGCTGCATGGTGTGGCTCCAGGTGCAAAGTCCTTTTTAGTCTGACTAGTTTCTTTCTTGGATCCCTGTTGCAGTTTAATATTTCTAGCAGGAATCCACATGGGTTTGGAAAATTTTTCTGGAAATATACAAGCATACGCTCTCCCAAAGGTTAATAATGGATTGGGTCCCTTCCATAAAACAGATTCGGGATCTTTCCATTTAACTAAACCATTTCCTTTTGTTTTATCCTGACACCAATGTAGTTCCATAGGTGTCTGTCCATCAGCATCACAAGTGAAAAAATTTAAAGTAATTAAGGCTTGGTGCAGCCTAGCCACAGGTGATTTCTACATCATCCCCTCTTTTTGTTTTTCAAGTTGGGGTTTTAGTCACTGATGCTGCCGTTCAATAATGGCCTGTCCTTGAGAATTATATGGTATTCCTGTAATGTGCTGAATTTTCCACCTTTAACAAAATTCCTGGAATTTACAGCTCATGTAAGCAGGCCCATTATCAGTTTTAATAATTTTTGGAACTCCCATGATGGCAAAAGCAGCTAGGCAATGATGAATAACCTGTTTTGCCGTTTCTCCTGTAGATGCAGTAGCTCATATTACTTTTGAAAAGGTGTCTACAGAGACATGTAATGCCCCAAGGTGTCCAAAGGAAGTATAATGCATTACATCCATTTGCCAGATATGGTCTCTTAGCAAACCTCTAGGGTTGACTCCTGTGCTAGGCCCTTGAGGTAGATGTAACATACAAGTGGGACACTCCTTAATACTCTGTTTTGCCTGTTGTCATGTGATTGAGAATTGTTTAGACAGCATTTTGGCAGGCTGGTGTAAAAGCTGATGAGATTCTAAGGCTTCTTTTAATAAAGCTACCAATTGATCAGCATGTGCATTTCCTTTTGTTAAAGGACCAAGTAAGACACTATGAGCCCTGATGTGAGTGATATAAAAAGGATATTGTCTTTGTTGTACAATCTGATGAACTTGTTTAAATAGTAAAAATAAACTTTGGTCACTAAGCCATTTCAACCGGGCAGTTTGAATTCTATTCACTAAGTTCGCAGAGTAAAAGGAATCAGAGATGATATTAAGAGGCTCTTAGAAATCCTGCAATGCAGCCTTAATTGCTTCTAGTTCAATTATTTGTACAGAAGTATGACTGGTCAGTATAACTCAGTCTTAGTTTATTGTATGATAGGCAGCTTTCCCAGTAGATGATCCATCAGTAAAAACAGTTAAAGCTCCAGGAATAGGTTTGTACCTAGTATTTTTTGGTATAATGATGGAGGTATTATATAAAAATTGTAGTAATTTATGTTTTAATAGGTGACAGCTAAGTTCCCCTGAATATCCACTTAATTCAATCTGCCAATATATATTTAGTCTGAAATAACATTTCTAATTGCTTCCCAGTGAGGGGGAGGTAGATACACGGAGGCTCTTCCCCTCTAAGCTGTTTACAACGTTTTCTAATTTGAAATATTAATTGGACCATTAGTTCTCCATATGTAACTGCAGTTTTAGAGGATCGATGTCCTAGGTGGACCCATTCAATAATAGCAGAAGAATTTTTATATTGAAAGATGACTCCAGTGGGACTATTTGCAATAGGGTTAATTTGTCCCAATAAAGGTAATTCGGGCTATACCCGCGCTACTTGGGCTGAGGAAATTGCCTGCTCAACTCTTAGCAACTCATTCCTAGCTTCATCTGTTAATGTTCGAGGAGAGGAAAGATTAGAGTCACCTCTAAGTATACTAAATAAATTTGTCATTTTTCCCGTAGAGATCTTCAGATAAGGTCTTAACCAGTTAATGTCCCCTAATAATTTCTGAAAGTCATTTAAAGTTTTAAGACAGTCTTTTCTTATCTCCACCTTCTGAGCCTAATGATTTGGTTTTCAATGATGATTCCCAAATATTGGAAAGGCGTTTCTTTCTTTACCTTTTCTGGAGCAATTCTTAAGCCCCATTTAGGGAGCTCCTCTTCTAATTGGGAAAACATGGCCAAGGTCTGTTCTTCCCTTGGGCTTGCTAAGAGCAAGTCATCCATGTAATGGATAATATAACATTGGGAGTATTTGTCTCTTAAAGGCTGAACACCTTGAGCCACATATTTTTGACACAAAGTAGGGCTGTTGGCCATTCCTTGAGGTAAAACCTTCCATTGATATCTTTTCATGGGTTCTATATTATTAATAGATGGCACTGAAAATGCAAATCTCTGTTTATCTTGAGGTGCCAAGGGAATGGTGAAAAAACAATCTTTAAGATCTACTACTATAAGAAACCAATCTAGAGGGATTTGTGAAGGCGCTGGGAGTCCAGGTTGTAAAGCTCCCATGGTATGCATAGTAGCATTAATTGCTCTAAGATCATGCAATAATCGCCATTTTCCTGTCACTTTTTTAGGGATTGTAAATATAGGCGTATTCCAGGGACTAGTGGAAGGCTCTATGTGGCCAGCTTCTATTTGTTCTTGTATTAATTCATGAATACGACCTAATTTCTCCTTAGTTAATGGTCACTGATCCACCCATACAGGTCTATCATCTTTCCATTGCATTGGATCAGCATGGGGGTGAAGAGACTGAGCAGACTAGGCCTAGGGACTGTACCTGTGCATGAATTTTGTGTATCAGGCTGCTAGTCTAAAAATAAAAAGGTATTTCAGAATGAGAAACAACAAACGGTATAAAAAGGTTGATATGCCGTCTGAGTCATTAACTGCTGCCCTTTGCCAGTAACAATACATGCCTGTAAACCTTCTACATGCCAGAGGAACTTCCTTGCACATTTTATCCCTCCCACTTTGGAACTTTAAAACAGGACAAACTAACTTTTGATCTAGGCCTAAAGCAACATTGTGTTTCAAAGAACTGTTTACAAGGGTAATAAAAAAGCAGACATGACTACATGGCTAAGGACTTCCCAACTGATAATTAAAAACATTGTTTAGAATTAGCATCACTGTTATGTTATCCTCAACAATAGAAATGTCTTCCTCCTATTGATGTCATTGTTCCCCCTTCCCTTTTTCATAAATACCTCTTTGTCTCATAATTGAAGCACTATTTGGACTACTGCCTAAGCCCTTGTGCCCTGAGTAGCTATACTTATTAATCTCAAACAAATGTTTGTTGTTTCTCATTCTGAAATACCTTTTTATTTTTAGACTAGCAGCCTGATGCACAAAATTCATGCACAGGTGCAGTCCCTAGGCCTGGTCTGCAATCAGGACCATCTTCCCCAGCTGCCTTTAGCTGGCTGGCCCTGTCCCCTGCCACCATCCACCCCCGGTTTCCTGTTCACCATTGGAGCCTGACGGCTGAGGGAAGGAACCAAGAGGTTAGCTGTTCCTGCCTGCTCACCAGCCCCACCTCACTGCCTGTGGGATGACTGGCAGGGCAGGGCCTTGGCCTTGTGCCATCTGCACTCCTGCCACTCACCCCTGGTTCCCCAGCCAGAGAAAGGGACCAAGAAGTGGTCAGTATGCCTCATAGTGACTGGTCCAGTGGTTCTAGTTGTTCTGCTATTAGGGTGAATTTGCATAATACCCTTTTATTATATAGGACTAGAAGCCCATTACATGAAATTCCTGCACAGAGGGGGGTTCCTCAGCCCAGCCTGCACTCTCTCCAATCTGGGACCCCTCAGGGGATGTCTGACTTCCGGTTTAGGCCTGATCCCACAATCCCTCTCACAATCCAGATGAGTAGATCCTACCAACTTGCCTGCCTGCCTGATCTCTCCTAACCCCTTTGCCTGCCTGCCTGATTGCCTCTAACCCCTCTGCCTGCTTGCCTAATCTCTCCTACCTTGCTTCCCTGCTGGTCTGATTGCCTCTATCTTGCCCCCCTGTCTGTCTGATTGCTCCTAACCTCTCTGCCTGCCTACCTGATCACCCCTAACTGCCCTCCTCTGCTGACCTCACCCTTAACTGCTCTCCCCTGCTGGCCTGATCTCCCCTAACTACCTCTGCCTGCCTGATCACCCCTAACTTGCCTCCCCTGCTGGCCTGATCTTGCCCCCAACTGCTCTCCTCTTCCAGCCTGATCTTGCCCCAACTGCCCTCTACTACCAGCCTGGTCATCCCCAAATGCCCTTCCCTGTTGGCCTGATAGCCCCTAACTGCCTCTACCTTGCCCCCACCACCATGGCTTTGTCCCAAAGGAAGTTGGATATCTGGAAGATGGCCAGTTGACCTGCTGTAATTAGCATATTACCCTTTAATTAGTATAGATAGATTATATAGGATAGGACTGTTTAAATGGGAGGAAAGCTTTTTTTAAGCAGAAGGAGATGCTCTTGGCAGACAAAAACATATAATCCCTATATCTGGACTGATAGCCAGACATATGCACTATATGCCAAACTGGTCATTAAAAAATCAAATCCTTTTCTTATACCTTACATCAAATACCTGTTGCCCTTAAAATCCCTCCTCAGCCCCCACCCTATGTTCTGCCTTCCAAGTTCACCCAGATTTGATTCTGATTGGTGGGTTTCTATGCCAATCAGCTTCAAAATCTCTGCCTCCTAGTCAGCCATTGGTTCCTTGCAATTCACCCTGATTTGGTTCTGATAGGTTGGTTTCTATGCCAGTCAGCATCTCTAGGCCAATCTCTGGGCCTGATCATAGAGACAGAACTGATTAGCAGCCACCTCAGTCTGCTGGTGAGCAGACTGAATTACTGACCTCTGGGAGAGAGAGATGCTTGGCTGCTGGTGAAGCTGGGAGAGAGAAGTGTGGTCTGCTTCTCTCTCCTGACCTCACCAGCAGCCACTGCCACTGCTGATCAGTCCTGCTTCTCTCTCTCTCTCTCTCTCTCTCTCTCTCTCTCTCTCTCTCTCTCTCTCTAATAGATCAGCTATTCAGCCCACTTGCCTGCTACATGCACAGCCTAGCTTTCGGTTGAACCTTCAGCCATTGTGGATGTTACAACCCTGGCTCTTTATATATATAGGTTGGCATATCTGGAAACTACAGACCAGACCTAAAGTGGCTTCACCTTCATGGTTCATCACACCTTGCAACCAAGTAAGGTACCTCTAGTGTCTCTTTTATGCTCACCACTTCCATGTATCACTGCATCCATGACCATGAAGCCTTCTTGGGTATTAATCTCCTCTCTTTTTTGGTTGAGGTCAAATGTCTTTATTTGAGATTGGGATAAAATTTTCCTTTAAGTGTGGGCATCACTCCAGGTGCCTGCATGTAGAAGTATAATGCAGAAGTGAGGTGTTGAACATTTCTGATGGGTGAGTACACATTTAATTGTGCTCTTTTATTTCCTTTTCTTGTCTCTCTTATGTTGCATATCATTTTTAAAATTGAGAAGTTTCATAAGAAGAGGAATCTAAACCACTTAGGGACAATAAAATGCATTATTTAAATGATAAGCAGAAATTTGTAAAAGGTAAAATAATTTCTGTAAAAAAAATTCTAAATTAAACTTTGTCTATCTGATAAGGTTCTTTACAATTGCTTACTTTTTGTCTTGCCTGAAACCTGAAAGGGTATTTCAAATAATGTCATAACTCTATGTTCAGTCTAATAGGATTTTTTGTCCTCAATAGCTTTTAAGGTCTTTCTACTGATAACCAGATATGTAAACACAGCCCACAAATGCCTAAGACTAAACAAACCAAAAGAAAAAAATGGGAAAAAAAGCTTTTTTTTTTATTTTTAAGTCATAAGCCACAAGCAGCTGAAAAGTTTTTCTTGCCAAATACTCCTTCAAAATTGTTTATAAAGGACTTCTTAATAAAAGTTCCTAGCCATTTGAATAAATAAACTTGTTTCCACTTATAAATTAATGGGTTTTTGCCTTATAAGCTTGTCTCATGGCTGATTTAAAAAAAACAACAACACACAAACAAACACCAAAATTATTAGGTCTCTGTTTGTGTCTATCTATGTGTGTGTGTGTGTGTGTGTGTGTGTGTGTGTGTGTGTAAAATCTACCTCTGGATGAAATAAGTCAAATTGCTTTTTATAAGAGCTCTTTTTAAAATTTTCTTTTAGCTGAAGGTTTAATTGACAAATAAAACTAAGTTATTTAAAGTGCACATTCGGATGATTTGATATATAAATTGTGAAAATATTCCTTACATCTAGTTAATTGGAAGACTAAAAATAAGAAATTTCTATTTATGCAACAAGATTTTGTATAACAGAAATAAATTATTTCAGGAATTTTGTTGCAGAATAACACTGAGGCCTTGGAGAATCTTAAGAAGAAAACAAAAGGACATTGAAGCCTAGAGTGCAGATGTGGGAAGTGGGGGGAGGGGCTTAAAAATAGTTTCCCTGAATCTTTTTTCCAAAATGTGAAACCTTAGAGTTTTACTAAGATAAAAGATAAAAATAATGAATATATAGATATTTTACAAATAATATGAAATACTGAAACAATTGCTCAATGAAGTTTACCTACTTTTTGGTTCTTACTACAGGAAAACTAAAAATATTTGTTAGTAAAAATGTATTATGTTGAGAAAGCACATTTCTAAAAATAATAAAGCATGTTTGCAAGTCAAAAAAAACCTGTTTCCTGAAGTTATAAAATGTATTCATAAATTTCCCAATCTGAATAATACTAATTGCTTACTTTCAGTTGTCACTAAAAATCATGATTTGTGAGATAAAAATTCTAATTAATATAAAATAAATTAATGTTTTCAATAAAATGGCATAAAGTATAAAAATGGATTTCATTAATAGAAATGAAAATAATTTTACACAGGTTATTTAAGAGTGGAGGGAGAGAGAGTTTATAATTAAGATGTCTAAAGTTAAATTGTTGCTCTAATTGGTTTGGCTCAGTGGATAGAGCATTGGCTTATGGACTGAAGTGTCCCATGTTTGAGTCCAGTCAAGGGTATGTACTTTGGTTGCAGGGGTGATTCCCAGTAGGAGGTGTGCAGGAGGATAGTTTTTATTTTTTTATTTTTATTTATTTATTTATTTATTTATTTATTTATTTATTTTAAATTTAATCTTTATTATTCACATTATTACATTAGTTTCTCTTTTTTCCCCTCCATAGCACCCCTCCACCCATCTCCCACCCTTCCCTCCCTCCCATTGATCTCATCCATAGGTGTATGATTTTTGTCCAGTCTCTCCCTGTATACCCCTCACCCTTTTCCCCATGAGAATTATCAGTCCACTCCCTTTCTGTGCTCCTGATTCTAGTATATTCACCAGTTTATTCTGTTGATCAAATTTTTAATTCACTTAATTTTTAGATTCACTTGTTGATAGATATGTATTTGTTGTTCAGAATTTTTTGGCTTTTACCTTTTTCTTCTTCGTCTTCTTAAAGAGTACCTTTCAGCATTTCATATAATACTGGTTTGGAGTTGATGAACTCCCTTAACTTTTTCTTCTCTGTGAAGCTCTTTATCTGCCCTTCAATTCTGAATGATAGCTTTGCTGGATAGAGTATTCTTGGTTGTAGGTTCTTGCTATTCATCACATTGAATATTTCTTGCCACTCCCATCTGGCCTGCATCGTTTCTGTTGAGAAATCAGCTGACAGTCATATGGGTGCTCCCTTGTAGGTAATGAACTGTTTTTCTCTTGCTGCTTTTAATATTCTCTCTTTGCCTTTTGCTCTTGGTATTTTAATTATGATGTGTCTTGGTGTGGTCCTCTTTGGATTCCTTTTATATGGGGTTCTGTGTGCTTCCTGGACTTGTAAGTCTATTTCTTTCACCAGATGTGGGAAGTTTTCAGTATCTTGCTCTCTCTCTTCTGACACTCCCACAATTCTGATATTGGTATACTTGAAGCTGTCCCAGAGTCTCCTTACATTATCTTCACATTTTTGGATTCTTTTCTCAGGGCTTAAGGGACCGCCTTGCCTTCCAGTCGGCCCCACCCTCCACGGCCCCTGAGTCTCAGGTGACTGGGTAATCACTGGAATGGTCCTTGTGCGCAGGCACCCACAGTGCCTCTAGACCGCTGCCTTTTCAGCTTCCCTGCGCACCAGGACCACACTAGTCTAGGTCTCCAGGGTTTTGCCTGAAATAGGGGCTTAGTGGACTCAGAAGTGGCAAAGTTGGGAGGGTCTGTCTCTCACCCACTCTCAAAAGCCAGCAGCATAATCAGCAGTCTGTCCTCCAAGCAGTGCCATGCGCGCCGCCACCAGTCCTCTGATTTTTTTCAACTCCCCTAAATTTCCGTGCACCTGTCCCTCTTCACAGTCCAAACTCCCCCCGTATGAGTTTCGGCTGGATCTGGGGTTTAGTGTCGTAAGAGAAGGGCTTCAATGCCCTTGGGAGTCTCCGTTTCCCTCTCGCCAGAGAAAGCCAGCCAGGTACTCCAGCACCCACTCTCTCAGCACGAGCGACTCCCTACCTCAGCTTTTTACAGCTCCTCTGGGTTTCTGTGAGCCCCTCTCTTTCCTTCTAGTTATAGAACTTCCACTCAGCCAGCTTTCCTGTGGTTCTGGATGATGTCCGTTCTGTCTTTTAGTTCTAGTTTTGAAATTGTTGTGTGAGGCAGAAGTGTAGGTGTTTACCTATGCCGCCATCTTGGATTCTCTCAGGAGGATAGTTTTTAACTATCTCTCTCCCTTTCTCTCTGTAAAAACACAATAAAAATGCATTTTAAAGAAATTAAATTGTTATTATAATGGTTTTAAAAATTAACTAAGCATCAATATCAATGGTGTTCTATACAATGCTAAAAGTTAGTTATTTCTCCTTAAAAGGTCGGTTTTCCAGTACTATTTGTCTGCTCCTAAGATTTTATGAAAAGATTTTTGCCTAGAAAGCAAAGCTCTGTGTTTTATGTTGTCATAATCTTGTCCTTGATTACTTAAGGAAAACTGAATTCTCTTAATAAATAATTGTAAGGCCACTGCCAGTGTGGCCTCGGTTCAAAGACCTGAAGAAAGGGCTGACATGCAAGTTAATGCACAAGACAAGAAATATAAATTTGAAAATTATGGGGCAAGCCAGTTGTGAGCTAGGTTCCTGGAATCAAGTTCCACAGAGTCCCTGTTCCCATCTGCTTTTATTTACTAGAATACACAATTGCCTTTTAGAAATGAAAACACACATATCAATGGTAATGATTGGTAAACAATAAAGAGATCATCAGGTTTTGGGGGGTTGCCTTTGGCTATTGAGTCAGCAGCAGGTAATAAAATTCAGACATTCAGCCTTCTGAACATCAAAGCTCCATTCAGCCTTCTGACCAGACTTCTTGCATTTATGTTAATTACTGTTGATCTTGGTTACCAACATTTCCCCCTTCTTTGATTTCTTAATACGTACAGTGGTACCTCGAGATATGAGTTTAATTCGTTCCCTATCCTTGCTCATATATCAAGTTGCTCGTATCTCAAAGCAAATTTCCCCATTGAAATCAATTGAAATGCCGTTAATACGTTTCAGCCCCCAAAATGCCATCCCAGTTGTTCTTGTTACGTGTTTTTGAATAAGAAAAATGTATTTATAAATGACAATATTGTATAAAAACATAATAAAAGAGAATGTAAAGGAATAAACTGGTTTTATAAAGTGTATTTACCTACTCGTTACACTCTTAATGCTACACTTTATCCCTAAACTGAATGTAACTTAACTAATGTTCACTGAACTTAATTGCTACTGGTCTTTGCATTTTTGGCCGATTTCAAAAAAAAAACGTATCCAAGGAGGTTTGCCTCTTCCTCCCTTTCAGAATGTTTCTGAAATGGGTGAGGCGAGATTCATTGAGCAGCTCCGATGCACGACCAGTAACAACTTTTTCAGGGTGTTTCTTTTCCACGAAGTGTGACACCCTCTCCCACATTCCTAAGATCTCCTTTATCTCACTTGTAGAGATCTCCTCCACCTCTGGCTCCTCCTCGAAACCAATTTCTTGGAGAACCTCCGCATGTTGCTGAGACTGCAACTCTTGTAACTCCTCCGTGGTGAGTTCCAGAGAGTTCTCCTCCACAAGCTCATTCACATCTCTCTCATCCACCTCCAGGCCCATGGATTTTCCCAGAGAAACTATCTCCTCCTCCACTAGCACCTCCGGTTCAAATCCTTCGAAGGTCCTTTCGGCTACGGCCTCAGGCCACAGCTTCTTCCATGCAGAGGTCAAAGTCATCCTTGTAACACCCAGCCAGGCCTGATTAATAATTCTGAGGCATATCACAATGTTAAAGTGGTTCTTTCAGAACTCTCAAAGGGTGAGGTTTGTGTTCTCCATCACCTCAAAGCAGCGCCAGAACAAGTGCTTGATGTACAGCTTTTTAAAACTAGAAATCACCTCCTGATCCATGGGCTGCAGGATAGGAGTGGTGTTGGGAGGTAGGTAGGCAACCTTTATACACTTGAACTCTTGGAGGAGTTCATCTTCAAGGTTCGGTGGGTGAGCAGGAGCATTGTCCAGGACAAGAAGGGCTTGCATGGTTAGGTTGTTTTCCTGTAGATATTTCTTAACAGAAGGGCCGAAAACCAGGTTTACCCACTCCACAAAGAACTGCCTGGTGACCCATGCCTTCGGGTTTGCCCTCCACATAACTTGCAGTTTATCTTTTAAAATCTTATGTGACTTAAAGACTCTGGGGTTTTGCAAATGGTATATGAGCAGAGGCTTGATCTTGCAGTCGCCACTTGCATTGGCGCACAGTACGAGAGTTTGCCTATCCTTCATGGGTGTGTGGCCTGGCATAGCCTTCTCTTCTGCCGTTATATAAGTCGTATTTGGCATCTTTTTACAGAAAAGCCCTGTCTCGTCACAGTTGAAGACTTGCTAGTGGATATATCCTTTGGCTTCTATCAGTTCGGAAAAAGTTTTGAGATAATCCTCAGCTGCCTTCACATCCGAACTTGCTGCCTCACCATGCCTGACGATGGAGTGAATGCTGGACCTTTTCCTGAAGTTATCAAACCAGCCTCTTCTGGATTTAAATGAGTCTTTCGATGCTTCATCCGTGGAAGTGCGCGGGGTCTGCTCCAGGTAATCACCGTAAATTGCTCACGCCTTCTCTCATATGATGCCCTGTGTTAATGTATCTCCTTTAAGCTGCTTCTCCGTCACCCACACCATCAGTAGATTCTCCATCTTTTCATGGAGAGAGCTATGGAGCTTAGAAATTATTGTAACGCCCTTTGCTGGCGTTATACCCTTTATCGACTCCTTCTGTTTAAGCACAGTGCATATCATTGAAGTACTATGCCCATACTGCCTCACCAAGTCAGCCACTCGCACACCTTGCTCATATTTTTCTATGATTTCACGCTTTAATTGAATAGACATCATCCTCTTCTGAGCACTGACCTTTCCACTCGCTTTCTTCGGACCCATGGTTATAAAAAGAAATGTGATAAATTATGTAAATGCACAAAAGATGCTTCGACAATGTGGTAAACAAGCACACTGACTGAGGCGTGGGAAACCATGAGACACTCGAGTAGCGGTAAACTGGTGGGTCGTGTGCAGCAGGCAGATCTGCGCAATTACTCGTACTGTATCTCAAATGTTGCTCGTATTTCAAAGCAAAATATCGCTCACTCGATGGCTCGTATCTCAAAAACTCATATGTTAGGGCACTTGTATCTTGAGGTACCACTGTAGAAGTCGTTACGCCGTTTGCAGAGTTTGGGTTCTTTTAAGACTTTTATTCTGCATCTGCAGACTAAAATTAAACATAAGAACAAGAATGAGACAGGCAATAGTGGTTATGCTAAAAGGTAAAAGTGAGAAGATCCAGTGAAAAGGAGTAAATTCTTTCTTTAAATTGCTGCCAGGCATCTAAGGAATTAATTAGTTTGTAAGTTTTCCTGGGATAATTATACAGTATGCTGCTGTTATTCCAAAATATTAAGGGTGGTGTTATCTTTACCTTAAGCACGAAGAAGTTGATTTTTATTGACAAAAGTGGTGGTAAATACTGTCTTGTTAGGAGCTCCCTATAAGGTGTGAATAGAATTATTTAAGCTATAGTTAACACTTTATCATTTTATCGGTGCAAGTGCAGCAGCTGATTTCCACTGCATATTTTGCAAAAGCCAATTATCATGCTGTAATTGAGATTCAACAAATCCTCCCCCATACCTTGAGATGGAGTGAGTAGCTTTAACATATAGATAGGGTGCGATCCCCTTCCATTTTAGGGTGTGATTATTACTATACACAGACCCATTGGGGCTCCAATCCACAAAAGAAAAAAAAAACTATTCTTAAGTTTGCTGCTGGTGAGTGCCATTCATAAGATTTTTTACATAATGGCTTAGTGGGGGTGAGGTCTTAGTAATGTTAAATTCTCTTTGCCTCTCCCAGGAGTAAGCATTGATAGTAAGCTCGATCTCCAGTGTACTTAGGTTTTTGCTTCTCCCTCCTTTGGTGTCCATGCTAGCCAGAAAAACCTCTTTTAATTCTACACATAAAAGAGCAGTAGTTTGATTCTGTGTCATATAAAAAGAGAATCTGGGTAGGGACACCTATGTAATTATACTTTACCCACATACTTACTATACTAGGCAGGGGATTAGCCCACATAAAGGGTCTTACCCAGGGAGGTCTTCCCCATTTTCCCCTGGTGATATTACCACACAGCTGGTGATTGCCAGCATGGCAACAAAGACATTCTCAGGCATTTTTGGGGTTCTGGCCTTTTAACACATTAACTCAGCTTTCTGGACCATCTTCTTTATCACTCCCCAAGTCATCTCTGGGCTACTTATCATCCACCGTGTTCATCTCCTATGTATCTTCAATGTGTTGCCTGGGGCTCTGCTATCTGTGGCTGGGGTAGCCTATTGTCTACAGCTGCAAGGTGTGGCTCCAGGTACAAGGTCCTCGTTAATCTGGCCAGGTCCTCTCTTAGATCCATGTTGCAGTTTAATATTTCTTGTAGGAATCCACACAGGCTTGGAGAAATCTTCTGGAAATATACAATCATTTCCTCAATCAAATGTTAGCAATGGGTCAGGGCCCTTCCATAAACCAGACTCGGGATTTTTCCATTTAACTAGACCATTTTCCTTTATCTTATCCCGACACCAGTGTAACTCCATGGGTGTCTTGCCATCAGCATCACAAGTGAAAAAATTTAAAGTAATTAAGGCTTGGTGCAGCCTACCCACAGGTGATTTCTCCATAATAATCCGCCCCCTTTTAATTTTTCAAGTTGGAATTTTAGCCACTGATGTTGGCTTTCAATAATGGTCTGCCTGTGGGGATTATATGGTATTCCTGTAATGTGCTGAATTTTTCACCTTTTACAAAATTGCTGGAAATGACAGCTTGTGTAAGCAGGTCCATTATCAGTTTTAATAATTTTTTGAATTCTCATGATGTTAAAAGCAGCTACGCAATGATTAATAACCTATTTTGCCTTCCCCTGTAAATGCAGTAGCCCATAGGACTTTTTAAAAGGTGTCTACAGAAACATGCAATGCCCCAAAGTGTGCACCAGACTCACTACCACCTCTCCTGGACCATGCCCCACTCCCCCAAATTCCACAAGTCCACACCTTCTCCTACATCTTAGCCATGGAATTTGATTTGTTGAGGATGAAAAAGTGGCAGCAGAATAGATAGATGTGTCCCGAGCCTTGTCCTGGAGTAGACAGAAGGAACAGCTGAGGGTCGCATGGGGAGTGTTTGTTGGTGAGTTGAGGGACAGCTATACTCCAGAAGAAGGTGGGGGACTGCTGGACAGGGCTCTCCTGACCAGGCTGCCCCTACTGCCACTGGGTTCCCTCGCGGAGCTGCCAGCTCTGACACAGAGACCACGCAATATTGAAGGGGAAAAGGGATGTTATCAGAAGCCTGAGAATCTACAACTGCAACACCCACCAAGCAGTTGCAAACCCCAGAACATGGGTACCCAATTGGCACAAACACACAGATTCAGAGGATCTCTACACTCCACCATGGAAAGGTCAGATTTCACCTGGAATGAGGTGAGATCTGTGGTCCAGCAGAACAGAGAAGCATGTGCACTGTTGGAGCTAGAGGATGGGGAGAAGTCTGCACCTGGAGACATCCGAGGCTGTTGGGGCTGGTGTGATCTGTGAATGTGGAAGGAGGTCCTCAGACTGCTAACAGAGGGTATCTCTAGAAAGCAACCCATTTTGATCTGATGCAGTGGGACAGCTTGGGAGTTTTAAAAGTACGCCGGCTGCTGGGACACAAGGAGTAAGGGGATTTCACGCACTTGCGCTCTTGCCTCTTCAGATCTTTGCTTCTGATTGCTGAGCCCAATACATAGGATCACTCATTTGGGGATACCCTAGCAGACTGCAGGGGAAAGTTGTTTTTATGGAACCTGGGGATCAGAGCAGGGAGTGACCATAGTAGAACCAGCTCTGGGGCAGCCCACTCACACAAACCAGTATGAGTACCACAAGAAAAGCAGAATCTAAGCACAGGATAGAAAGGACTTATAGTCTCAGAGGTCAATCCAGAAACATTGCCACCCAGGGGCTGAATCACAAATTGACTCTTGTGTAATCACAAATAAAGGAATAAAGAAATTAAGACACACTGCTTCCTTAAAAATCAGGACTGGCTTACAACATGAGGAGCAGTGGAACACAGGGAACTGCAATACAGTCCTCACTAGGAAACAGGCATGCCAAATCTTTACTACTGCACATTCTCTCTTTTTTTTTTAATCTTTTGTCTTTTACTTAAGAAACTAATTTTTTTCTTTTTTCCTCACTTGATTTTACCTGTATAATTATTACATTTTTATTTTCAATCATTATTATTACTACTACTATTTTACCTTTTTGTTAAAGTGCCATTTTATTTTCTCTTTATTTTACCTTGAGATTAGTGTTCTACATTCTATTTTCATCTTTCTTTTAGCATCATTTTACTCTATCTTTTTTTTTTTACAAAAGGAAATTTATTTCAAAAGCATTAGGAAACATTTACTTTTGAACAATGTGATAAACAGATGTCTTGCAAAAGAAAAACAATCATGACATGAAGTTTTTCATTCAAATTTCTGAAGCAAAAGTAACGTAAGTTGTGCATTATTGCCTTAGGAAAGGGAAGGGGGTACTCTATCTTTATGCCATAACTCTCTGCCTAACTTTTTCCATTTTGTTTCCCTGTTTCTCTTAACTTTTTCTACTTTGGATTTTCCCAGTTCTTTCTTTTTACCCCCTGTTAAAATTTCACCCTATGCCCCGGCCCGCGGGGTCATTCAACAGGGGCAGCGAGGTGATGCACCTAAGAGAATGAGAAACAGACAGGGACACAAAGAAAGGAGGCAAGGCAAATGGTGTTCTGATCAAGCCTCAAAATTTTATTTCTGGTGGCTCTTCTTATATATGCTCAGAAGGGGGAAGGGGAGGAAAAAAGGTGCGAGGAGGTATGTGGCCTAAGCTGGTTGGCTAAGCTAGTTTCAGATGCTGGCTGCTGCTTGAGGATGTGGCCGTTATGACTTTCCTGGTTGGGGAGGTTTCAGGTCTGCAGTTCTGGCCTTAGGGGAAATTCCACAACCCCTGCTGTATTTTCCTGGCTCCTGACAACCCTACTTATTTATCTAATTCCCAATCTCTTGCTCTAAGTCCACACACACATTTCTCTTATCTGTCTTCATTATCCAAAAATTGTTTTTCTGTCTGTCATTTTTTTTTTGGTGTTTGCTTGAATGTTGATTGTATCAATTTTTTTATGTTTTTTATGAGATTGTTTTGCTTATTCTTTTTTTTTTCTTTTCTTTTCTTTGTTGTTGTTGTTGATTTTGCTTTTGCTTGTTTATGGCTTCTGTTTTCCATTGCCTCTCTTAATATTAGTTGTTGTTTGTAGTTTGTATTAATCTCCAGGTACTTGTTGCTAGCTTTTGTTGGGATTACTGGCTTTTCTATTGGAATTTTCTATTGGAACTTTGTTCCCCTTCTCTTTCTTATTCTCTTTATTTTATCTCTTACTTATTCCTCTTCCCAATTTCATTTGGCACTTATTTCTTTCTTTTTTTTCATTTTCTTTCTCTCTTCTTCTTTCTCTCCTATCCCCTAATTTGTCTCTCTCTGATGGACACCTTTATCTGTGGTTATTAATATCATGAATACATTTCTGTTCATGTGCATTGTACATAGTTGAGTTGTATTTTGGGCCTTTAAATCAATGCAGGAGAGAGAGAACTACGTAACTAGACACCCAGAAAAGAGAGACCATGGGGAGACAAAGAAATGGCCTGCATAGGAAAGAAAAGCAGGCATTACCAGAAAAGGATATAAACGAAATGCAGGCAAGCAACTGCCAGAGAAAAAGTTCAGAGAAATGGTCATAAGGTGGCTGAAAGGAATGGAAGACAAATTTAAGAATATGAGTAAGAACCAATAGGAAATGAAGAAGAACCAAAAAGAAATGGAAAATGACATTATTGTTGTAAAGAACTCAATAGAAAGCATTAAGAGTAGGGTATAAAAAGCAGAGGACTGCATCTGTGAGCTAGAAAACACGGTAGGAAAAAAATACTCAAGTAGAGCAGTTTCTAGAAAAAATATTAAAAAGCAGAAGGAGAACCTAAGGGAACATTGGGACAACATGAAATAAAGCAACATCCACATAATATGGGACCCAGAAGTAGAGGAAACTGAGCAAGGAATAGAAAATATGTTTGAAGAAATAATAACAGAAAACTTCCCTGATATAGGGAAGAAAAAACCCACACAAATCCAAGAAGCTCACAGATTCCTAAGCAAAATTAAACCTAAAAGACCAACGCCAAGGCACATTATAATTAAATTGGCAAATACCAATGACAAAGTAAGAATCTTAAAAGCAGCCAGAGAGAGACATAAAGTTACCTACAAAGGAATCCCCATCAGACTAGAGACTGATTTCTCAACAGAAACTCATCAGGCCAGAAGGAAATTGAATGAAATATAAAAAGTCATGCAAAGGAAGGGTCTGAATCCAAGAATACTGTATCCAACAAGGCAATCAATCAAAACTGAAGGTGAAATCAGGAGCTTCATGAACAAAAAAGGAATAAGGAAATTTATTCCCACCAAGCCAGCAAGGAAATAAATGCTAAAGTGTCTGCTTTTAAAAAAAAGAGAAAGAAAGAAAGAAAGAAAGAAAGAAAGAAAGAAAGAAAGAAAGAGGAAGTAATAAAGGAACACGGGGGTAAAGAATAAAAATGGCAACAAATAAGTACTTATCAGTAATAACTTTAAATGTAAATGGATTAAATGCCCCAATCAAAAGACATAGGGTAACAGATTGGACAATAAAACAGGACCCATATATCTGCTGTCTACAAGAAACCCACCTCAGGAAAAAAAAAAGATGCACACAGACCAAAGGTAACAGGATGGACAAATGTTTGCCAGGCGAATGGAAATGAAAAAAAAGCTGGGGTAGCAATACTTATATCTGACAAATTAGATCTCAAAGGGAAAGACGTAAGAGATAAGGAAGGTAATTTTATAGTAATAAAAGGAACAATCCAACAAGAAGAAATAACTCTCATAAAAATATACGCACCCAATACATGAGCACACAAATACATAAAAAACTCCTGGAAGATATCAAAGGAGAGATTGACAGCAATACAATAATAGTAGGATATTTTAATACCCCACCATCACCACTGAAAAAAAGTACTCTAAACAAAAAATCAGCAAAGAAACATCAATCTTAAATGACTCACTAAACCAGATGGAATTAATTGACATCTTCAGAACATTTCACCCAAAGCCAAATTATATACATTTTACTCAAGTGCACAGGGGTCATTTTCAAAGATAGACTATATGTTGGGTCATAGGCAAAGTCTGTTCAAATTCAAGAAGATAGAAATCATATCAAGCATCTTCTTAGATCACAGTGGCATAAAACTGGAAATCAACTACAATAAAAACAATCCAAAGAAATTAAACACATGGAGACTAAACAGCATGCAATTAAAAAATGACTGGGCTACCAGAGAGATCAAGCATGAAATAAAAAACATTATGGCAACAAATGACAATGAAAACACAACAATCCAAAATCTATGGGACACAGTGAAAGCAGTCTTGAGAGGGAAGTTCATAGCTCTACAAGCCTAGGGTAAAAAACAAGAAACAATGGTCATAAATTACCTAACCCTATAACTCAAAGAGTTAGAAAGAGACTGACAAGAAAAGCCCAGTGTAAGCAGAAGGAAAGAAATAATAATGATCAGAGGGGATAAATGACATACAGACCAAAGAAGCAATACAAAAGATCAACAAAACCAATAGCTGGTTCTTGGAAAGGATAAAAATGATTGATGAGCCTCTAGCCAGGCTCACCAAAAAGCAAAGGGAGAGGACACAAATAAACAAAATCAGAAATGAAAGAGGTGAAATAACAATAGACCCCACCAAAATACAAAGGATTGTTAAAATATACTATGAACAACTCTATTCCAAAAAACTGGACAACCTTCAGAAAATGGGCATATTCTTAGAAAAATGTAACCTTACAAAACTCAATCAGGAAGAATCTAAATATCTCAACAGGCCAATAACTATGGAAGAAATTGAAGCAGTCATAAAAAATCTTCCAGTAAACAAAAGTCCAGGTCAGAAGGCTTCACAGGGGAGTTTTACCAAATATTCAAAGAAGAATTACAACCTATCCTCAGACTATTCCAAAAATTCAAGAGGGAAGAACACTTCCAAGCTTCTTCTATGAAGTCAGCATCACCCTAATTCCAAAAGCAGATAAAGACAATGGAATGAAAGAGAATTAGAGGCCAATGTCCCTCATGAACATAGATGCCAAAATCCTCAACAAAATTTTAGCAAATCAGATCCAGCAGTCCATCAGAAAGATCATACACTATGACAGGATTTATCCCAGAAATGCAAGGATGGTGCAAATACACAAATCAATAAATGTGATACATCACATTAAAAAAGTGATAGATAAAACTGATGAACAAAAATATAGATACAGAGGCAGTAAAGCATCAAAGAGACTGTTAAATTACAGTGGGAAGGTTAGGGAGAGGTGGGGTATATAAGAGATCAACCAAAGGACTTGTATGCATTCACATAAGAATGTACTAAAGGGAACAATACAAGATACAAGACTCTGGGGGTTGAGGGCATGTATGGGAGTTGGGTAGGGGGCATTGGGAAGATATGTACACATATAATACATTAATAAAAAATAAAAAAAGGAGTATAATGTGTTATATCCATTTGCCTGATATGGTCCCTTTTCAATCCTCTAGGGTTAACACTTGAATTAGGCCCTTGAGGTAGATGTAACATGCAAGTGGGACATTCTATGATAATCTGTTTTGCTTGCTGCCAAGTGATTGTCTAGACAACAATTTTGCAGGCTGATGTAAAATCTGATGAGATTTTGTGGCCTGTTCTAATAAAGCAACCAATTGATCAGTATATATATTTCCTTTTGTTAACAGGCCAAGTAATACATTGTAAGCCCTGATGTGAGTAATATAAGACGGGCATTGTCTTTGTTGCACAATCTACTAAACTTGTTTAAATAGTATAAATAAACTTTGGTCACTGAACCATTTTGAACAAGCAGTTTCAATACTATTTATAAGAACTGCAGTGTCAGAAGAGTCAGAGATAATATTAAGAGGCTCTTAGAAATCCTGTAATGCAGCCTTAATAGCTTCTAATTCAATTCTTTGTATAGAAGTATGACTAATTAAGATGACTCAGTCTAAATTCATTGTATGATAAGCAGCTCTACCACTAGATGACCCATCAGTAAAAACAGTTAATACTTCAGGAATATGTTCCTGCCTAGTATTTTTTTTTTGGTATAATAATAGGGGTACAATATAAATGTTGTAATAATTTGTCTTTTAGTAGGTGACAATTAAATTCCCCTGAATATCCACTCAGTCCAATTTTCCAATTAAATCAGTATGAAATAATATTTCTAATTGCTTCCCAGTGAGGGGAAGGTAGATGCATTGGGGTTCTTCTCTTCTAAGCTATCTGCAGCACTTTCTAAGTTAAGATATCAACTGAGCCATAACTTCTATATATGTAACCACAGTTTTAGAGGATTGATGCCCTAGGTGGACCCATTCAATAATAGCAAGATAGTTTTTATTTTGGAATATGACTCCAGTGTGACTCTTTGCAGTAGGATTAATATGTCCCAGTAAAGGCAATTCAGGCAGTATCTATGTCACTTGGGCTAAGGAGACTGCCTGCTCAATTCTTTGTAACTCATTTCTAGCTTCATCTGTCAATACTCAGGGTGAGGAAAGATTAGGGTCACCTCAAAGTATATTAAATAAATTTGTCATTACTCTTGTAGGGATATTTAGATAAGGTCTTAACCAAACAATGTCCCCTAATAATTTTTGAAGGTCCTTTAAGGTTTTAGGGCAATCTTTTTAATTTTTAATTAAATCTTTATTGTTAAGATTATTACATTTGTTTCTCTTTTTTCCCCTCCATAGCACCCCTCCACCTGGCTTCCACCTCTCCCTCTACCTTTACCTCCCTCCCATTGACCTCATACATAGGTGTATGATTTTTGTCCAGTCTCTCCTTGTACACCCCTCACCCCTTTCCCCTGAGAATTATCAGTTCACTCTCTTTCTGTGCTCCTGATACTATTATATTCACCAGTTTATTCTGTTCATCAAATTTTTAATTCATTAATTTTTAGATTCACTTATTGATAGATACGTATTTGTTTTTCATAATTTTTTGTCTTTTACCTTTTTCTTCTTCCTCTTCTTAAAGAGTACCTTTCAGCATTTCATATAATACTGGTTTGGAGTTGATGAATTCCTTTAGCTTTTTATTATCTTCTAATGGCAGCATAGAATTCCATTGTGTAGATATACCACTGTTTTCTGATCCACTCATCTGCTGACGGGCACCTTCCAAATTGTAGCTATTGTAAATTGTGCTGCTATGAACATAAGGGTGCATAAATTCTTTCTGATTGGTGTTTGTAATTTCTTAGGTTAAATTCCTAAGAGTGGGATTGCTGGGTCAAATGAGATCCATTTTTAACTTTTTAAGAAAACTCCATACTGTTCTCCACAGTGGCTGCACCAGTCTGCATTCCTACCAACAGTGCACAAGGGTCCTTTTTCTCCGCATCCTCGCCAACACTTGTGGTTTGTTGATTTGTTGATGATTGCCATTCTGAGAGGTGTAAGATAGTATTGCATTGTCGTTTTGATTTGCATCTCTCAGATAATTAGTGACTTTGAACATGTTTTCATGTGTCTCTTGGCCTTCCTTCTGTCATCTTTCGAAAAGGTTGTATTTAGGTCCGTTGCCCATTTTTTTTTATTGGATCATTTATCTTCCTCTTATTTAGTTGCATAAGTTGGCTGTAGATGTTGAAGATTAAACCTTTATCAGTGATAACATTTGCAAATACGTTCTCTCATACAGTGGTCTTTCTTGTTGTTTTGTTGATGGTTTCTTTTGCTGTACAAAAGCTTTTCATTTTGATGTAGTCCCATTTGTTTATTTTTCTTTAGTTTCCATTGTCATTGAAGCAGTATCAGTGAAGAAGTTCTTTCGGCATATGTCTGAGATTGTTCTGCCTGTGGATTCCTCTCATATTTTTATGGTTTCCCTTGTAATGTTAACTCCTGTATCCATTTTGAGTTTATTTTTGTATTTGGTGTAAGTTGGTGGTCCAGTTTTATTTTTATGCATGCATCTGTGCGATTTTCCCAACACCATTTGTTGAAGAGGCTATCTTGGCTTCATTATATGGTCATGCTTCCTTTGTCAAATATTAGTTGAGCATAGTGGTTTAGGTGGATATTTGGGTTCTCTATTCTATTCCATTGGTCTATATGTCTGTTCTTGTGCCAGTACCAGGCTGTTTTGAGAACAGTTGCTTCGTAATATTGCTTGAAATCTGGTATTGAGATCCCACCTACTATATTCTTTCTCAGAATTGCTATGGCTATTCGTGGTCTTTTTTTGTTCCAGATGAATCTATGCAGAACTCTTTCTAGGTCTGTGAAATACGTTGTTGGTATTTTAATGGATAGTGCATTGAATCTATAGATTATTTTGGGTAGTATGGACATTTTAATGATGTTGATTCTCTCAATCCATGAACATGGTATGTTCTTCCATCTGTTAACATCTTCCTCTTTCTCTTTTCTCAGTGTCCTGTAGTTGTCTATATATACGTCTTTTACCTCTTTAGTTAGGTTTATCCTTAGGTTTCTTAATTTTTTTGGTGCGATGGTAAATGGGATTGCTTATTGAGTCTCTCTTTCTATAATTTTCCTATTAGTGTATAGAAATGGCACAGATATCTTGGCATTAATTTTGTATCCTTCTACATTGCCAAATTCATTTATTAAGTCAATTAGTTTTGGGATGGATTCCTTTGTTTTTTTATGTACATTATCATGTCATCTGCAAATAAGGACAGCTTTACTTCTTCTTTTCCAATTTAGATGCCTTTTATTTCTACTTCTTTTCTAATTGCAATGGTTAGTACTTCCAGTACTATGTCAAACAGGAGAGGTAAGAGTGGGCATCCCTGTCTTGTTTCTGTTCTTAGGGGAAATGGTTTTAGTTTTTGCTCATTTAGTATGATGTTAGCTGTGGGTTTATCATATATGGCTTTTATGATGCTGAGGTATGCTCCTTCTATTCCCACTTTGCTGAGAGTTTTTAATCAAGAAAGGGTGTTGGATTTTGTCAAATGCTTTTTCATCATCAATTGATATGACTATGTGATTTTTATCTCTCATTTTATTTATGTGATGTATCATGTTTATTGATTTGCGGATATTGTACCATCCCTGCATTCCTGGGATGAATACTACTTGGTCAGGGTGTATGATCTTTTTGATGTACTGCTGGATCCGGTTTGCTAGAATTTTGTTGTGGATTTTGGCATCTAGGTTCATGAGAGATATTGGCCTATAATTCTCATTCATTGTGTTGTCTTTATTTGGTTTTGGTATTAGGGTGATGCTGGCTTCATAGAAGGTGTTTGGAAGTGTTCCTTCTTCTTGAATGTTTTTGAATAGTCTGAGGAGGATATGTTTTAATTCTTCCTTGAGTATTTGGTAAAACTCTCCTTTGTAGCCATCTGGTCCTGCGCTTTTATTTGATGGAAGCTTTTTGATGACTGCTTCAATTTCTTCCATAGTTATTTAGATTCTTCCTGATTGAGTTTTGGAAGGTTATATTTTTCTAGGAATATGTCTATTTCTTGCAGGTAGTCCAATTTGTTGGAATAGAGTTATTCATAATATTTTTTAACAATCCTTTTATTTCGGTGGGGTCTGTTGTTATTTCTCCTCTTTCATTTCTGATTTTGATTATTTGGGTCTTCTCACTTTGCTTTTTGGTGAGCCTGGCTAGAGGTCCATCAATCTTGTTTATCCTTTCTTTCAAAGAATCAGCTCTTGGTTTTGTTGATCTTTTCAATTGTTTCTTTGGTCTCCATATTGTGTATCTCTGCTCTGATGTTTACTATTTCCTTCCTTCTGCTTACACTGGGCTTTTCTTGTTGGTCTCCTTCTAGCTCTTTGAGTTGTAGGGTTGGGTAATTTATTACCATTGTTTCATGTTTTTTTTGCAGTAGGCTTGTGGGGCTATGAACTTCCCTCTCAAGACTGCTTTCACTGTGTCCCATAAATTTTGGATTGTTGTCTTGTCAGTGTCATTTGTTGCCATGATGTTCTTTATTTCTTCCTTGATCTCTCTGGTTACCCAGTCGTTGTTTAATTGCATGCTGTCTAGTCTCCATGTGCTTGATTTCTTTCTATTGTTTTTATAATCGTTGATTTCCAGTTTTATGCCAATGTGTTCTGAGAAAATGCTTGATATGATTTTTATCTTCTTATCACCCAACATATGATTTATCTTTGAAAATGACCCATGTGCACTAGAGAATAATGTATGTTCTGTGGCTTTGGAGTGAAGTGTTCTGAAGATATCAATTAATTCCATCTGGTATAGTGAGTTATTTAGGATTGATGTTTCTTTGCTGATATTTTGTTTAGAGGATTTGTTCAGTGGTGACAGTGGGGTATTAAA
Source organism: Lasiurus cinereus (assembly GCA_011751065.1). Classification (NCBI taxonomy): domain Eukaryota; kingdom Metazoa; phylum Chordata; class Mammalia; order Chiroptera; family Vespertilionidae; genus Lasiurus; species Lasiurus cinereus. The sequence goes on along the minus strand of JAAGEH010000029.1, from coordinate 24,093,619 downwards.
GTCTCCTACTATGATTGTATTACTGTCAATCTCTCCCTTAATATCCTCCAGGAGTTTTTGTATGTATTTAGGTGCTCAAATATTGGCTGCATATATGTTCACCAGAGTTATTTCTTCTTGTTTGATTGTTCCCTTTAGTATTATGAAGTGGCTTTCTTTATCTCTTGTTATGTCCTTCACTTTGTGATCTAATTTTTCAGATATAAGTATTGCAACCCCAGCTTTTTTTCCCTTTCCATTTGCCTGAAATACCATCTTCTATCCCTTCATCCTCACACTGTGTGCATCTCTTTTCCTAAGGTGGGTTTGTTGAAGACCGCAGATATATGGATCATGTCTTCTTATCCAATCAGTTACCCTATGTCTTTTGATTGGAGCATTTAATCCATTTACTCTTAAAGTTATTGTTGATAAGTACTTATCTGTCACCATTTTTAGCCTTTACTCCTGAGTTCCTTCTTTGCTTCCTATTTCATTTTATTACAGCAGTCCCTTTAACATTTCTTGCATTGCTGGTTTGGTGGTAATATATTCCCTTAGTCCTTTTTTGTCTGTGAAGTTTCTGATTTCACATTAAATTTTCATTGAAAGTCTTGCAGGATACAGTATTCTTGGATTCAGACCCTTCCTTTGCATGACTTTGTATATTTCATTCCATTCCCTTCTGGCCTGATGAGTTTCTTTTGAGAAATCAGTAGCTAGTCTTATGGGGGTTCCTTTGTAGGTAACTTTCTGTTTCTCTCTGGCCACTTTTAAGATTCTTACTTTTTCGTTAGTGTTTGCCAATTTAATTATAATGTGCCTTGGTGTCAGATTGTTGGGGTTAACTTTGCTTGGGACTCTGTGAGCTTCTTGGATTTGTGTGGTCCTCTCTGGATTCCTTTTATATGGGGTTCTGTGTGCTTCCTGGACTTATAAGTCTATTTCTTTTACCAAATGTGGGAAGTTTTCAGTCATTATTTCTTTAAATAGGTTTTCAGTATCTTGCTCTCTCTCTTCTTCTGGCACCTCCACAATTCTGATGTTGGTACACTTGAAGCTGTCCCAGAGGCTCCTTACATTATCTTCACATTTTTGTATTCTTTTCTCTTCTTGCTTTTCCAGTTGATTGTTTTCTGATTCTTTATATTTTAAGTTTTTACTTGATTCTTGCCTTCCTCTAGTTTGTTGTTAGATCTCTGTATAATATTTTTTATTTCAGTCAGTGTATGTTTAATTTCTAGTTGGTCCTTTTCCATCTCTAGTTGGTCCCTTTTCATCTCCTCTTGGCTCTCGCTAACTTTATCCATCTTTTCTAGGATATTCTTGAAAAACCTTATAAGCGTGGTTTTGAACTCTAGATCCAGTCATTTGTTTTCCTCCATTTCTTTTGTTTCTGATCCCTTCCCTTGTCTGGGCATTTTCACTATTTTGGGAGAACTTCTGTGTTGGATTCAGCCTTATTATACCAGACTTGAAAAACTGCAAAAGCCTGTCTGTTGAGCTTGGGATGGGTGGAGTCTCAGGGCTTAAGGGACCGCTCTGTCTTCCAGTCGGCCCTGCTGTCCATGGCCCCTGAGTCTCATGTGACTGGGTAATCTTTGGAGCGGTCCCTGTGCATGCACGCTCTCTTGCAGTGCCTCTAGACTGCTGTTTCTCCGGCTCCCCTGAGCTCTGGAACCACACAAGTCTAGGTCCCCAGGGTTTTGCCCGAAACTGGGGTTTAATGGAGTTAGAAGTGGCACAGTTGTGAGCGTCTGTCTCCCGCTCACTCCTGAAAGCCAGCGGCACAATCAGCAGTGGTCCTCCGTGCACACAGTGTCATGCAGGCCACCAGACTTCTGATCTTTTGTGACTCCCCTAAATTTCCATGCACTACTCCCTTTTCACAGTCCAAACTCTCTGTACCTCAGTTTTTTACAGCTCCTCTGGGTCTCTGTGAGCCCCTCTCTTTCCTTCTAGTTGTAGAATTTCCACTCAGCCAGCTTTCCTGTGGTTCTGGATGATGTCCATTCTGTCTTTTAGTTGTAGTTTTGAAATAGTTGTGCAAGGCACCAGTGTAGGTGTTTACCTATGCCGCCACCTTGTATTTCCTCTTAAGGCAATCTTTTCATGTTTGCACCTTTTTCAGGACTAATACATTGTTTCTCAACTATAGTTCCTATATATCTGTACCTTTTCTGAAGCAAAGGGAAAGCCCTATTTACGAATTTCCTTTTCTAATTGAGAAAATATTGCTAAATATTTTCCTGTGGACTCGCTAGACGCAAGTCATCCATGTAATTACATTCCAATGTAATTGGGAATATTTGTCCCTTAATGGTTGAATAGCTTGAGCTACATATTTTTGACATAAGGTAGGGGTAATGGCTATTCCCTGAAGCAAAACCTTCCATTGATATCTTTTCATAGGCTCTATATTGTTAATAGATCGCATTGAAAAGACAAATCTTTGTTTATCTTGTGTTGCCAAGGGAATGGTGAAGAAACAATCCTTAATATGTACTACTATAAGAGACCGATTTAGAGGGATTTGTGAAAGCATTGGGAGTTCAGTCTGTAAAGCTACCATGGTATGCATAGTAACATTAACTGCTCTAAGATCATGTAACAATCACCATTTTCCTATTGTCTTCTTAGGTATTGTAAATATAGGAGTATTCTAAGGACTATTGGAAGGCTCTATATGGCCAGCCTCTACTTGCTCCTGTATTAATTCATGAATGTTACTTAATTTATCTTGGGCTAATGGCCACTGATCCACCCATATAGGTCTATCATTGTGTAGGACCAGCATAGAAGTGAAGAGATTGAGCAGTGACCACTCCTAAAATCCTTGTCTTCCTGTGTTTTCTTTGGCTTTAATGAGTTCTTTAATCCCCTGATTATCTTTTCCTAAACCTTGACCAGCGTGATATCTCATCTGAGTTATTCACTATTGTCCCTTGCTAGTAATACAAGCTTGTAAACCTAAAACATCCCGGCCCCATAAATTGACAGCAATTCCAGAGGCTATATAGGGCTGAAACCATCCTGTTTATCCTTCCTCATCTTGCCACTTTAACACTGCAGCAATGGGTTATGGATTATCAGGAATTCCAACTCCCATATTAGAGCCCTTAGCTTCTACCATAGACCAACTGAGAGGCCAGAATTCTTGACTGATAATACTAACATCCACTCCATTGTCTATTAAAACTTTAAACAGTTTTCTCTCTATTCTAAGATTAATCATAGGACAGGTTTTGCTAATTTCCTGTATCCAATATATATCTGAGCTTCCAAATCCTTGTGTACCCTTTTTCCTATTTATAACTTCACCTTGCTGAATATAAGTAATTTGCATAATATGTTTGCATTCTAAAATTACCTTGATTTCTCCCTCATAGTTACAATCTGTGACTCCAGGAAAAAGTTAGTCCTTTTAGAGTATTTTCATTCTTTCCTAATACTAAACCTGACATTTCTTGTGGCACAGATCCCCAAATTCCTGTAGGAACAATGTGTCTAGCCATATCTGGGATCCAGGTGATTGTTATTGTACTATTAAGATCTAGACCTGTGCATCCTGGAATGACTTGAAAGAGGGATGTATGTGGGCCTCGCCAGGTGGAAATTCTCCTTCTTTAACAACTGGGCTGGGAGGAGACCCTCTGGCCATTTCCCTGTGGCTGGCCAATCCCTATGTCTCAATTTAATGGCTGTCTATTTCTATGACATTTAGATCTACATTGGTTAGCCCAATGATTTCCCTTTTGACATCTGGGACATAAGTTTGCATTATCTGAATTGGGAGGTGGGATGCTCACAAGTTTTCTTTGAGGGTCACCTTGTGTCCTTTTTGGTTTCCTACATTCCTTTTTAAAATGTCCTTCATGCCAGAAGTTGAAACATGTTTTATTTCTTGTTGTAATTGTGGCAGCTAGCAAGCTTACTTGAAAAATTCCCGATCCCCAATTCTGAAATGCTTGAATCATTTCTGTAATGGCATTATTTTTTCTTAGAGGCATTAGAAATTTATTACAATAAGCATGGGCATTTTCATAAGCTAATAGCTGAGTCATAATGTCTCCTGCTGTCTCATGTTGAATCTATCATCTCACTGCTCGAGTGAGGTAAGCTACAAAATCAGAAAATTATTCAGAGGGTCCCTGCATGCACTTACTAAAGGCTCCCTCAGGGTCCTATTTTGCTGGTAAATTCCACCAAGTTCTTCTTCCACAAAGTATAATTTTCTCATATGCCTCCTGGATGTACTGGAGCTAATTATGCACATCACTAAATTGTTCCTGTCCTGCAAGCATCTGAAAAGTTATGGAACATTCTATCTAAGATTTGAATAAACTTTTTCTTGACATTTCTCTAAAAATGTATCTTTCCATACCAAATAATCTCCATCCAGGGCTGCTTGGGCCAGATAATACCAATCATAAGGAGTTAGGAATGCATCAGAAATGTTAGTCACAATTTATCCAGTAAATGGAACATTGGGGTCATTTTGTATTACACTATAACACAAGACCTTTATAATTTTAAAGTCAAATTTTCATGCTGTTTCATTATTTAATTTGGGAATTGTGGGTTAGCAACCTGTACAATAGGAAAAGCAAATCTACCCTCTACTGTCATGTCCTTTAATCCTTCTCGGATAGCTCTTTGCATAGGTGATTCTATTAATAGGGATTTAAATGTTTCAGGACCAGAACATGAAGACCACTCCTCCAAGTTACTTTTCTGCTCCTCTTTAGGAGCAGAGGTTGCTAGGGGTGGAGGTATTCTCTAAGAAGTTCTAGCAAATGCAATAACTTTTTCAAAAAAGAAACAATTTGGAAGCAAGATTTTCCCCTGCTACTAAGCTTCTGTCAAATTTGACATACTCTTTCCTAACATTTAATATCTAATGTGCCCTCATAAGAAACCCAGAGATTATCTTCTATAATAATCAGTATAAACTGTAAAGGAAGATCTTCTGACACTACAAGTGCCTTATCCTTGAGCATGCAAGCCAAAAACCTATAAGAAATTCTCTCCTCAGAATCCAGATAAATGGTCATAAGGTGGATGAAAAGAATGGAAGACAAATTCTACAATATATGTAAGAACCAAGAAGAAAGGAAAAATGACATTATTGCTGTAAAGAACTCAATAGAAAGCATCAAGAGTAGAATAGAAGAAGCAGAGAACCACATCAGTGAGCTAGAAGCTAAGGTAGAAAAAAATACTCAAGTAGAGCAGCTTCTAGAAAAAAAATTAAAAAGCAGGAGGAGAATCTAAGGGAACTTTGGGACAACAGAAATGGAAACAACATTCACATAATACAGGACCAGAAGGAGAGGAAACTGAGCAAGGAATAGAAAACTTGTTTGAAGAAATAATGACAGAAAATTTCCCTGATATAGGGGAAAAAAAAAAAACCCTCCCCACACAAATCCAAGAAGCTCACAAATTCCCAAGCAAGATGAATCCAAACAGACCGAGGCCAAAGCACATTATAATTAAAAAGGCAAACACCAATGACAATGTAAGAATATTAAAAGCAGCCAGAGAGAGACAGAAAGTTACCTACAAAGGATCCCCCATCACACTGGTGACTGATTTCCCAACAGAAACATATCAAGCCAGAAGGGAATGGAATGAAATATACAAAGTCATGCAAAGAAAGGGTCTGAACCCAAGAATACTGTATCCAGCAAGGCAATCAATCAATACTGAAGGTGAAATCAGGAGCTTCACAGACAAAAAAGACTAAGGGAGTTTATTACCACCAAACTAGCAATACAAGAAATGCTAAAGGGTCTGCTGTAAAAAAAAGAAGTAGGAAATGAAGAAAGAACACAGGGGTAAAGAATGAAAATGGTAACAAATAAGGATCTATCAATAATAACTTTAAATATAAATGGATTAAATGCCCCAATCAAAAGACATAGGGTAATGGATTGGATAAGAAAACATGACCCATACATATATCTACTGTTTACAAGAAACCCATCTCAGAAAAAAAAAAACACAAAAAACCATGATTCATATATCTGATGTTTACAAGAAATCTACCTCAAGAAAAAAGTTTTTCAGGTGAATGGAAATGAGAAAGAAAAAAGAAGCTGGGGTAGCAATACTTATATCTGACAAATTAGATCTCAAACTGAAGGATATAACAAGAGATAAGGAAGGTCACTTCATAATACCCATGGGAGCAATGCAACAGGAAGAAATAACTCTGGTAAACATATACACACCCAATAGAGGAGAACCCAAAATACATAATAAAAACCCCTGGAGTATATCAAGGGAGTGACTGACATCAATAAAAACATAGTAGGAGATTTTAAAACCCCACCATCACCACTGGAAAAAAGTACTCTAAACAAAAAATCAGCAAAGAAACATCAATCTTAAATGACTCATGAGACCAGATGGAATTAATTGACATCTTCAGAACATTTCATCCCAAAGCCACAGAATATACATTCTTCTCAAGGGCACATGGGTCATTTACAAAGATAAACCATATATTGGGTCATGGGAAAAGTCTCTTCAAATTAAAGAAGATAGAAATTATATCAAACATCTTTTCAGATGACAATGGCATAAAACTGTAAATCAACTGCAATAAAAACAATCCAAAGAAATCAAACACGTGGAGACTAAATAGCATGCTATTCAACAATAACTGGGTTAATAGAGAGATCAAAGAAAAAATAAAAAACATCATGGCAACAAATGACAATGAAAACAAAACAATCCAAAATCTATGAGAGCCAGTGAAAGCAGTCTTGAGAGGGAAGTTCATACCTCTACAAGCCTACTACAAAAATAAGAAACAATGGTAATAAATTACCTAATCCTACAACTCTAAGAGTTAGAAAGAGAGCAACAAGAAAATCTCAGTGTAAGCAAGAGGAAGGAAATAATAAAGATCAGAGCAGAGATAAATGACATAGAGACCAACATATATATATATATATATATATATATATATATATATATATATATATGATCCACAAAACCAAGAGCTGGTTCTTGAAAGGATAAACAAGATTGCTGAGCCTCTAGCCAAACTCACCAAAAAGCAAAAGGAGAGGACCCTGCCAAAGCTGGTTTGGCTCAGTGGATAGAGCATCTGTCTGTGGGCTGAGAGGTTCCAGGTTTGATTCCGGTCAAGGGCATGCACCTTGATTTCAGGCACATCACCCGTGGGGGGTGTGTAGGAGGCAGCTGATCAATGTCTCTCTCTCATCAGTGTTTCTGGCACTCTATCCCTCTCCCTTTCTCTCTGTAAATAAATCAATAAAATATATTTTTTTAAAAAGGGAGAGAACCCAAATAAACAAAATCAGAAATGAAAGAGGAGAAATAACAACAGACCCCACATAAATACAAAGGATTGTTTAAAAATACTATGAACAACTCTATTGCAACAAATTGAACAACCTGAAGGAAATGGACATATTCCTAGAAAGATATAACCTTTCAAAACCCAATCGAGAAGAATCTAAACATCATAATAGGCCAATAACTGTGGAAGAAATTGAAGCAGTCATCAAAAAGGTTTCAGCAAAACAAAAGCCCTGGGCCAGACGGCTTCACAGGAGAGTTTTAGCAAACATTCAAGAAAGAAATAAAACCTATTCTCCTAACAATATTCAAAAAAATTCAAGAGAAAGGGACACTTCCAAGCTCATTCTATGAAGCCAGAATCACCCTAATTCCAAAAGCAGATAAAGACAACAAAATGAAAGAGAATTACAGGCTAATATCCGTCCTGAGCATAGACATCAAAATCCTCAATAAAGTTTTAACAAATTGGATCCAGCAGTACATCAGAGAGATCATACACCATAATCAAGTAGGATTTATCCCAGGAATGCAAGAATGGTACAATATATGCAACTCAATAAATGTGACACATCACATAAACAAATTGAGAGATGAAAATCACAGTCATATCAATTGATGCAGCAAAAGCATTTGACAAAATCCAACACCCTTTCTTGATAAAAACTCTCAGTCAAGTGGGATTAGAAGGACCATTCCTCAACATAATAAAATCCATATATGATAAACCCACAGCCAACATATTATTCAATGGGCAAAAACTATAACCATTTCCCCTAATAATAGGAACAAGACAGGGATGCCCACTCTCACCTCTCCTGTTCGACATAGTACTGGAAGTATTAGCCATTGCAATTAGACAAGAAGAAGAAACAAACAGCATCCAAACTGGAAAAGAAAATTAAAGCTGCCATCATTTGCAGATGAGATGATATTTTACATAGAAAACTCAAAAACTCCATAAAAAAACTATTAGACTTAATAAATGAATTCAGCAATGTAGCAGGATACAAATTTAATGCCAAGAATTCTATGTCATTTCTATACACCAGCAGTAAACTTACGGAATGAGAGACTAAAAAAGTAATTCCATTTACCATCACACCAAAAAATTAAGATACCTAGGAATAAACTTTACTAAGGAGGTAAAAGATCTATAAGTGGAAATCTACAGCACACTGAAAAAAAGAGATAGAGGAAGACATAAACAGATGGAAGAACATACCATGTTTATGGATTGGGAAAATAAACATAATTAAAATGTCCATAATACCCAAAGCAAGCTATAGGTTCAAAACACTTCCCATTAAAATACCAATGATATATTTTACAGACCTAGAACGAACTCTCCAAAAATTCATCTGGGATATAAAAAGACCTTAATAGGCACAGCAATCCTGAGAAAGAAGGACAAAGTAGGTGGGATCTCAATACCAGATTTCAAGCCATATTACAAAGCCACTCTTCTCAAAACACTCTGGTACTGACACAAGAACAGACATATAGGCATTCGATGGAATAGAATAGAGAATCCAGAAATTGATCCAAACCACAATTATCAATTAATATTTGACAAAGGAGGCAGGAACATACAATGGAGTCAAGACAGCCTCTTCAAAAAATGGTGTTGGGAAAATTGGACAGATACATGCAAAAAAAATGAAACTAGACCACCAACTTACACAATCCACAAAAATAAACTCAAAATGGATAAAGGACTTAAATATAAGACAAGAAACCATAAAAATACTAGAGGAATCCACAGGCAGAGAAATCTCTGACATATGGTGAAGAAATTTCTTCCCCAATACCGCTCTAGGGCAATGGAAACTAAAGAGAAAATAAACAAATGGGAAATAAACAAAGAAAATAAACAAATAAAAAGCTTTTTCACAGCAAAATAAACCATCAACAAAACAACAAGAAAGCCCACTGTATGGGAGAACATATTTGCAAATGTTATCAGTGATAAAGGTTTAATCTCCAACATATACAGGGAACTTATTCAACTTAATAAAAGGAAGTTAAATATCCAAAAAAAAATGTGCAATGGACCTAAATAAAATCTTTTCAAAAGAACACAGAAGGAAGGCCAAGAGACACATGAAAATATGCCAAAGTCACTAATTATCTGAGAGATGCAAATGATAATGACAATGGGATACCATCTCACACCTGTCAGAATGGCAATCATCAACAAATTGACAAAGGACAAGTGCTGGTGAGGGTGCAGACAAAAAGGAACCCTCGTGCACTGTTGGTGGGAATGCAGACTGGTGCAGTTACTGTGGAGAAGAGTATGGAGTTTCCTCAAAAACTAAAAATGTAAATCCTATTTGACCCAGTCATCTCACTTCTAGGAATATATCCCAAGAAACTGGAAACACCAATATGAAAGTATATATGCACCCCTATGTTCATAGCAGCAAAATTCACCATAGCTAAGATTTGGAAACAGCCGAAATGCCCATCAGTAAGTGAGTGGATTAGAAAACTATGATACATCTGCACAATGGAATACTACACTGCTATAAAAAAGAAGGAATTCTTACCATTTGCAGCAGCATGGATGGAACTGGAGAGCATTATGCTAAGTGAAATAAGCCAGGCAATGAAAGAACAATACCAAATGAACTCACTCATTTATGGAGAATAAAGAACATTGTAACCTGATGAACAAAAATAGATACAGAGGCAGTAAAGCATATGAACAGACTGTCAAATTACTCTGGAATGGCTTGGGAATGTTGGGAAATGGGGGTAAGTATATGCATTCATATAAGCACAACCAATGGACACAAGACACTGGGGATTGTTGGATGAGGGCATGTGACAAATGGTAGAGGATAGTGGGGGGAGGTCAATGGGGAAAAAAGAAGGAGATATATCTACTACTCTATGTTATATTTTAAACAGTAAAAAAAAAAAGAAAATAAAGAAAATAAATTCTGTCTTCTTTCACCAAATTCTACCCCATTTTGATCTGGCTGAAATAAAAAGAAACTACTTGTGCACTTAGGGATCCTCGGGCTTCTGAAGCTTACAGGAGCTTTGCATGCAGTTAATCTTCCACTACCAACCTGGTGATTGTTTTGTTTTGTTTTGTTTTTAAATATATTTTATGGATTTTTTTACAGAGATGAAGGGAGAGAGATAAAAACATCAATGAGAGAGAGACATCCATCAGCTGCCTCTTGCACGCTCCCTACTGGGGATGTACCCACAACCAAGGTACATGCCCTTGCCCTGAATCAAACCTGGGACCTTTCAGTCCACAGACCGATGCTCTATACACTGAGCCAAACCGGTTTTGGCCTGGTGATTGTTTTTAAATTCGTTTTCTCCAAGTGCCAGTTCAAGGTGCCAGATATGAGGTCCCTGCCAGTGTGGCCTGTGTTCAAAGACCTGGACAAAGGGCTGACATGAAAATTAATGCACAAGACAAGATATATAAATTTGGAAAATATGGGACAAGCCAGTTGTGAACTTGGTTTGAGGGACCAAGTTCCACCAAATATTCATTCCCATTTGTCTTTTACTTACTAGAATATACAATTACCTTTTAGGAATGCAAACAGACATATCAATGGTAATGTTTGGTAAGCAGTAAAGAGATCATCAGGTTTGGGGGGTTGCCTTTGGCTATTGAGTCAGCAGCAGGTAATAATATACAGACATACAGCCTTCTGAACATCACATTCCACTTAGCCTTCTGACAGGACTTCTTGCATTTATAAGAATTACTGTTGATCTTGGCTTCCAGCATAAAATGGCTTCATTTCGCTTATAACTATTTAACTTTTTGTTTGCCTGAAAAGTCTTTAATTGCCCCATGATTAAATGAATCACTTAAGTATTGTTGCATAATGATTTATGATTTTACTTGGCCAAATATTTTAAACTTTTGGTATGCTTGAAAAACTTCCCAAAATATTATAAATTTGTATTGACCTAGGAAAAATTCTGAGGTTTTTTTCAGAAGTATCCCTGAAACACCTAAAAATATTTCTCTTTAGAAAAAAAAAAAAATTAAACTAATTTGTCTTATTTGGTAGGTTAAATTATACAGGAAGCATTATAAAGTAATTGGTAATAAATCTTTAATTTCATTTATGTAGATGTCAATATAAGTGTTATAAAAATTACATAATGTTAAAAATTGTCTTTCTGTCCCGAAATTTTATAAATCTTATTTATTTGAAAGGTAAACAACCATGAACTAACTAAAGACTGCACAGAGATGGAAGTGGTGCAAAGATGACTTTTTAGAATGCATAAGTTTCCTTGCCTAGATTGATTTGTAAAAGAGCTATTTTAAAAAAATAAAACCAATAGAAAAAAAATGTTAAAAAACAATATAGTTGCATATGGAAATAGTATGTATGTTTTATGTGGAGGAAGATATGAGTTATGGGATTCACTTTTGTTTTTTAAGAAAAAATGATATAAAAGACTTTTTGGTTAAAATAAAGAAGGAAAGTAATTTTGACCTTCAGTAAAATTATTGTCTTATCTAATAAAGATGGAATATGCAAATTGACCATCACATCTTATGATCAAGATAGTTGTGTCCATAGCGGAGGCAAGAATTCTGTAACACAAGATGGCTGTGCCCACAGTGGGGGCAAAGTTCCCATAAGGAGACTTAATGAGCAAATCAGCAATGACCTGAGGCTACATGATGATGGGCTGGGCCAGGGGACCTGAAGCTGTGAGTTCCGTCTGATGGGGCTTGATGGGGGACCTCAGGCTGTGTCCCACACCCTGGTGCCAGACTGGGGGAATCTCAGGGTGCAGTCCTTGTCCAGCAGGGCTTGACAGGGAACCTCAGGCCTCAACTACTGCCCTAGTGCCAGGCCAGAGGACCTCAGGACATGCCCTTGGCCATGGACCAGGCCAGGAGATATCATGCCATGGCCCCTGCCCTTCTGCCATGCCAGGAACCTCAGGCCATGCATCCTGGCCTAAGCCAGGGGATCTGCGGCTGTACACATTGCATGGTGGGTCTTGAAGGGACACCTCCGGCCATGCTCTCTTGTCCAGGCCAGGAGACCTCGAAGGGAACTACCCAGCCTGCACCTGGGGAACTCAGGCCATGCCATCCTACCCAGCAATGCTTGATGGGGTGAAGCCGACAGGGTCTAGATCTAGACCAAAGGGGGTGGGTCCAGCCAGATCTTGGCCTCACGTAATTTCAAGGAGCAGGTGGGTGGGTGGGGACTTGACTCTGGTTCCCTTGAGACATCCAAGATTCTGAAAGGAGGAAGATTTTCACATACATTTTATTAATTTTCTTTCATCTCTGATGCTTCTATTATAGAGAAAGGGCAAATAGCAGTATTAAAATATTTCCTCGAATTAATTCCCTTTTAATGTGCACAAATTTCGTGCACCGAATCACTACACTTTTCTTTTAAATTCGTTATTGATTAAGGTGTTACATATGTGTACTTATTCCCGCATTACCCCCTTCCTCCCTATCCCACTCACTCAGGCCCTCACCCCCCTGTTGTCTGTGTCCATTAGTTAGGCTTATATGCATGCATAAAAGTCCTTTGGTTGACTTCTCCCCCTTACCCCCACCCTCCCTTACCTTCCCTCTGATATTTGATGGTCTGATCAATGCTTCTCTGTCTCTGGATCTGTCTTTGTTCATCAGTTTATGATGTTCATTACACTCCATAAATGAATGAGATCATGTGATATTTATCTTTCTCTGACTGGATTATTTCACTTAGCATAATGCTCACCAATTCCATCCATGCTGTTGCAATTGGTAGGAATTCCTGCTTTTTTATAGCAGCATAGTATTCCTTTGTGTATAGACCATAGTTTTTTAATTCACTCATCTGCTGATGGGCACATAGGCTATTTCCAAATCTTAGCTATGGTGAATTGTGCTGCTATGAACATAGTGGTGGATATATCTTTTTCTGATTGGTGTTTCTAGTTTCTAGGGATATATTCCTAGAAGTGAGATGATTCCTCAAATGGGAGTTCCATTTTTAGTTTTTTGAAGAAATGCCACACTGTTCTCCAGAGTGGCTGCACCTGTCTGCATTCCCACCAGCAGTGCACAAGGGTTCCTTTTTTTCCACATTCTCACCAGCACCTGTCGTTTGTTGATTTGTTGATGATTGCCATTCTGACAGGTGTCAGATGGTATCCCATTGTCATTTTGATTTGTATCTGTTAGATGATTAGTCACTTTGAGCATGTTTTCATATGCCTATTGGCCTTCCTTCTGTCTACTTTTAAAAAGGTTTCTATTTAGGTCTGTTGCCTATTTTTTGATTGGTTGTTTCTCTTCCTTTTGATAAGTTGTATGAGTTTTGTATAAATGTTGGAGATTAAACCCTTAACGGTGATAACATTGGCAAATATATTCTCCCATGCAGTGGGCTTTCTAATTGTTTTGTTGATGGTTTCTTTTGCTGTGCAAAAACTTTTTATTTTGATGTAGTCTCAATTGTTTATTTTCTCTTTAGTTTTCATTCCCCTAGGAGCAGAAATGGCTTTGGCTTATGTCTGAGATTTTGCTGCCTGTGGATTCTTCTAGTATTTTTGAGGTTTCCCATCTTAGGTATAAGTCCTTTATCCATTTTGAATTTATTTTTCTGTATGGTCTAAGTTGGTGGTATAGTTTCATTTTTTTTTGCATGTATCTGTCCAATTTTCCCAACACTATTTATTGACTCCATTGGATATTCATGCCTCCTTTGTTGAATATTAATTGGCTTGGGTCAATTTCTGGGTTATCTATTCTATTCTATTAATCTGTACATCTATTCATGTGCCATTACCAGGCTATTTAAAGAAGAGAGGCTCTGTGATACAGCTTGATATCTGGTACTGAGATCACAATTATTTTATTCTTCTTTCTCAGGATTGCTTCAGGTATTCAGGGTCTTTTTTTATTCCAGAATTTTTGGAAAGTTCTTTCTAGATCTGTAAAATATGCCGTTGGTATTTGAGTGGGAATTGCATTGACTCTAAAGAGCTTTGAGTAGTATGGATATTTTGATGATTTTTTTTAAATTAAATTTTTATTATTCAGATTATTACATTTATTTCTCTTTTTTCCCCTCCATATCACCCCTCCATCCAGCTCCCACCCTTGCCTCTGCCCTTACCTCCCTCCCATTGACCTCATACATGGATGTATGCTTTTTGTCCAGTCTCTCCCTGTACACCCATCACCCCTTTTCCCCTGAGAATTATCAGTCCACTCCCTTTCTGTGCTCCTGATTCTATTATATTCACCAGTTTATTCTGTTCATCAAATTTTTAATTCACTTAATTTTTAGATTCACTTGTTAATAGATATGTACTTGTTGTTCATAATTTTTTAGCTTTTACCTTTTTCTTCTTCCTCTTCTAAAAGAGTACCTATCAGCATTTCATATAATACTGGTTTGGAGTTGATGAACTCCTTTAGCTTTTTCTTCTCTGTGAAATTCTTTATCTGCCCTTCAATTCTGAATGATACCTTTGCTGGATAGATTATTCTTGGTTGTAGGTTCTTGCTATTCATCACGTTGAATATTTCTTGCCACTCCCATCTGGCCTGCATCGTTTCTGTTGAGAAATCAGCTGACAGTCGTATGGGTGCTCCCTTGTAGGTAATGAACTGTTTTTCTCTTGCTGCTTTTCATATTCTCTCTTTGCCTTTTGGTCTTGGTATTTTAATTATGATGTATGTTGGTGTGGTCCTCTTTGGATTCCTTTTATATGGGGTTCTGTGTGCTTCCTGGACTTGTAAGTCTATTTCTTTTACCAGATGCTGGAAGTTTTCAGTCATTATTTCTTTAAATAGGTTTTCAGTATCTTGCTCTCTCTCTTCCTCTGGCACCCCCACAATTCTGATGTTGGTATGCTTGAAGCTTTCCCAGAGGCTCCTTACATTATCTTCACATTTTTGAATTATTTTCTCTTCTTGCTTTTCCAGTTGAATGTTTTCTGCTTCTTTATATTTCAAATTTTTATTTGATTCTTGTCTTCCTCTAGCCTGCTGTTAGGACTCTGTATAATATTTTTTATTTCAGTCAGTGTCTCTAGTTGGTCCTTTTTCATCTCCTCTTGGCTCTCGCTAACTTTATCCAACTTTTCTAGCATATTTTTGAAAAACCTTATAAGCGTGGTTTTGAACTCTATATGCAGTCATTTTTTTCCCTCCATTTCTTTTGTTTGTGATCCCTTCCCTTGTCTGGGCATTTTCACTATGCGGAGAGAACTTCTGTGTTGGATTCAGCATTATGATACCAGACTTGCAAACCTGAAGAAGCCTCTGTTGAGCTTGGGATGGGTGGAGTCTCAGGGATTAAGGTACTGCCTTGCCTTCCAGTAGCCCCTGCCCTCTATGGCCCCTGAGTCTCATGTGACTGGGTAATCACTGGAGCGGTCCTTGTGTGCGTGCCCACAGTGCCTCTAGACCACTGCCTTTCTGGCTCCCCTGCACTCCAGGACCACACGAGTCTAGGTCCCCAGGGTTTCACCTGAAACAGGGGCTTACTGGAGTCAGAAGAGGCACAGTTGGGAGGGTCTGTCTCCTCTCCAGCCCACTCGCCAAAGCCAGGGACACAATCAGCAATCTGTCCTCTGCGCAGTGCTGTGTGCGCCAGCAGACCTCTGATCTTTTGCTACTCCCCTAAATTTCCATGCACCTCTCCCTTTTCACAGTCCAAACTCCCGCCGTATGAGTTTCGGCTGGATCTGGGGTTTAGTATTGTAAGATAAGGGGTTCAATGCCTTTGAGAGTCTCCATCTCCCTCCCACCAGAGAAAGCCAGCCAGGTTCTCTGGCACCCGCTCTCTCCACGCAAGCGTCTCTGTACCTCAGCTTTTTACTGCTCCTCTGGGTCTCTGTGAGCCCCTCTCTTTCCTTCTAGTTGTAGAATTTCCACTCAGCGAGCTTTCCTGTGGTTCTGGATGATGTCCATTCTGTCTTTTAGTTGTAATTTTGAAATTGTTGTGCGAGACAGCAGTGTAGGTGTTTACCTATGTCGCCATCTTGGATTCTACCCCAATTTTGATGATTTTGATTCTACCAATCCATGACCATGATGTGTTCTTCCAAATGTTTTTGTCTTCCTCTATCTCTTTTTTCAGTGTCCTGTTGTTTTTTGCATATAGATATTTTACCTCCTTAGTTAAGTTTATTCCTAGGTATCTTAATTTTCTTGGTACAATGGTAAATGGGATTGCTTTTTTAGTCTTTCTTTGTGTAAGTTCACTATTGGTGTAAAGAATTTTCATAGATTTCTTGGCATTAATTTTGTATCTTTCTACAGTGCCTGATTCATTTATTATGTCTAAAAATTTTTGATGGAGTATTTAGGGTTTTCTATGTACAGTATCATTTCATATGCGAATAAGGACAGCTTTACTTTTTCTTTTCCAATTTGGATGCTTTTTATTTCTTTTTCTTGTCTGATCACAATGGCTAGTACTTACAATACTATGTCAAAAAAGAGTGGTGAGAGTGGGAATCCCAGTCTTGTTCTTGTTCTTAAGGAAGATGGTTTTAGTTTTTGTCCATTGAGTATGATGTTGGCTGTGAGTTTGTAGTAAAAGGCTTTTATGATGTTGAGGTATGATCCTTCTATTCCCACCTTGCTGAGAGTTTTTAACAAGAAAGGGGTTTTGACTTTGTCAAATGCTTTTTCTCTATCAATTTATACGACTATGTGACTTTTATCTCTAAATTTGTTTATGTGATATGTTACATTTATTGATTTGCAAATATTGTACCATCCTTGCATTCCCGGGATACATCCTACTTGGTCATGGTGTATGCTCTTTCTGATGTACTGCTGGATCTGATTTGCTAGAATTTTGTTGAGGATTTTAACATCTATGTTCATGAGAGATATTGACCTGTAATTCCCTTTTATTTATTTTTTTTTCTTTATCCGGTTTTGGTATTAAGATGATGCTGGCTTTATACAATGAGCTTGGAAGTGTTCCTTCCTTCTGATTTTTTGGGAATACTCTTAGGAGGATAGGTTTTATTTCTTCCTTGAATGTTTGGTAAAACTCCCCTGTGAAGCAATCTGCCCCTGAGATTTTGTTTGCTGGAAGCTTTGGTTACTGCTATGATTTCTTCCATAGTTACCAGCTTTTTGAGATTTTTAGGATTTTCCTGATTGAGTTTGGGAGTTTGCATTTCTCGAGGAAGATTTTCATTTCCTCCATGTTGTCTTGTTTGGTAGAATAGAGTTGTTCATAGTATTTTTGAACAATCCTTTGTATTTATGTTGGGTCTGTTGTTATTTCACCTCTTTCATTTCTAATTTTGTTTATTTGGGTCCTTTCTTTTTGCTTCTTGGTGAGTCAGTCTAGGAGTTCATCAATCTTGTTTATGCTTTCAAAGACCCAGTTCCTTGTTTCATTAATCTTTTGTATCAATTTTTGTTCTCTATGTCATTTATTTCTGCTCTATATTATCTCCATTCTTCAGCTCATCTGGGATTTTATTCTTGCTCTCTTTCTAATTATTTCAGTTGTAGTTTTAGATGATTTATTACTATTTTTTCTTATTTTTTGTATTAGTCCTGTAGCGCTCTATACTTTCCTCTCAGAACTGCTTTCATTGTGTCCCATAGATTTTGGATTGTTTTGTTTTTATTGTCATTATTTTCAAGAAGGTTTTTAATATCTTCTTTGATATCTTTGGTACGAAAATCACTTTTTAATAGCATGCTATTGAGCTTTCAAGTGTTTGAATTTTTAGAGCTGTTTTTATTTCAGTTTATTTCTAATATGCCATTGTGGTCTGACAAAATGCTTGATATTATTTCTTCTTTTTATTGTGTTACAAGTATACATATCTCCCCATTGCCCCCCCCTTCCTCCCAGGCATAGGCCAACTCCCCAGTGTCTATGTTCATTGGTTTACATGCATGCATAAAAGTCCTTTGATTGAGCTCTCATCTAACCCACCTCTCACTAATCTTCCTGCTATAATTTGACGGTCTGTTTGATGCCTTACTGCCTCTTTATCCTTGTGTTCATCAGTTTACAATGTTCTTTATTATCCACAAATAATGAGATCATGTGGTGTTTCTCCTTCATTGACTGGCTTATTTCACTAAGCATAAAGCTTTCCACTTCTATCCAGGTTGTTGCAAATGGTAAGAATTCCTTCTTTTTAATGGCAGCATAGAATTCCATTTTGTAGATGTACCACAGTTTCCTGATCCACTCATCTGTGAACAGGTACATAAGATGTTTCCAAATTGTAGCTATTGTAAATTGTGCTGCCTTTCTGGCTGCCCTGCGCTCCAGGACCACACGAGCGCAGGGGAGCGTAACGAGTAGGTAAATACACTTTATAAAACCAGTTTATTCCTTTACATTCTCTTTTATTATGTTTTATACAATATTTGTCATTTATAAATACATTTTTCTTATTCAAAAACACGTAACAAGAACAACTGGGGTGGCATTTTGGAGGCAGGAATGGATTAACGGCATTTCAATTGGGAAATTTGCTTTGAGATATGAGCAACTTGATAAATGGGCAAGGATATAGAAACGAATCAAACTCTTATCTCGAGGTACCACTGTAGTCCCATTTGTTTATTTTTTCTGTTGCTTCCATTACCTTTGGCGCAGTATCAGTGAAGAAGTTCTTTCGACATGTGTCTGAGATTGTGCTGCCTGTGCATTCCTCTAGTATTTTTATGGTTTCCCGTATAATGTTTAAGTACTGTATCCATTTTAAGTTTATTTTTGTATTTGGTGTAAGTTGGGGATCCAGTTTCATTTTTTTGCATGTATCTGTCCAATTTTCTCAACATCATTTATTGAAGAGGCTATCTTGGCTCCATTATATTTTTATGCCTCCTTTGTCAAATATTAATTGAGCATAGTGTTTTGTGTGGATATCTGAGTTCTCTATTCTATTCCATTGGTCTATATGTCTGTTCTTGTGGGCAGTTGCAGGCTGTTTTGATAGCATTGGCTTCATAGAACAGCTTGTAATCTGCTATTGAGATCCCACCTACTTTGTTCTTCTTCCTCAGGATTGCTGTGGCTGTTTGGGGTCCTTTTTTGTTCCAGATGAATCCTTGAAGAACTTTTCCTAGGTCTGTGAAATATGTGTTGTTATTTTAATGGATAGTGCATTGAATCTATAGATTGCTTTGGGTAGTATGGACATTTTAATGATGTTGATTCTCCCAATCCATGAGCAAGGTATGCTCTTCCATCTGTTAACATCTTCCTCTATCTCTTTTTTCAGTATCCTGTAGGGCTTTTACCTCTTTAGTTAGGTTTATTCCTAGGATTCTTAATTTTTTTGGTGCAATGGTAAATGGGATTGCCTTTTTAGTCTCTTTTTCTATAGTTTCAGTATTAGTGTATAGAAATGCCACAGATTTCTAGGCATTAATTATGTATCCTGCTACATTGCCGAATTCATTTACTAAGTCAATTAGTTTTGGAATGAAGTCCTTTGGGTTTTTTATGTACAGTATCATGTCATCTGCAAATAAGGACAATTTTACTTCTTCCTTTCCAATTTGGGTGCCGTTTATTTCTTCTTCTTGTCTAATTGAAATGGCTAATATTTCCAGTACTATGTCAAAGAGAAGAGCTGACAGTGGGCATCCCTGTCTTGTTCCTATTCTTAGGGAAAATGGTTTTAGTTTTTGCCCATTGAGTATGATGTTAGCTGTGGGTTTATCATATATGTCTTTTATGATGTTGAGGTATGTTCCTTCTATTCCCACCTTTCAGAGAGTTTTTTCAAGAAAGGATGCTGAATTTTGTCAAATGCTTTTTCTGCATCAATTGATATGACTATGTGATTTTTATCTCTAATTAGTTTATGTGATGTATCACGTTTATTGATTTGTGGATATTACCATCCCTGCATTCCTGGGATGAATCCTGCTTGGTCATGGTATATGATCTTTCTGATGTACTGCTGGATCCGGTTTGCTAGAATTTTGTTGAGGATTTTGGCATTTATGTTCATGAGAGATATTGGCCTATGATTATCTTTCATTATGTTGTCTTTATCTGGTTTTGGTATTTGGGTGATGCTGGTTTCATAGAAGGTGTTTGGAAGTTTTCCTTCTTCTTGAATAGTTTTGAATATGCTGAGGAGGATAGGCTTTAATTCCTACTTGAAGTTTGGGTAAAACTCTCCTGTATAGTCATCTGGCCCCAGGCAATTGTTTGCTGGAAGCTTTTTGATGACTGCTTCAATTTCTTCCATAGTTATTGGACTATAGAGCATTAGATTCTTCCTGATTGAGTTTTGGAAGGTTATATTTTTCTAGGAATATGTCCATTTCTTGCAGGTTGTCCAATTTGTTGGAATAGAGTTGTTCATAGTATTTTTTAACAATCCTTTGCATTTTGGCAGGGTCTGTTGTTATTTCTCCTCTTTCATTTATGATATTGTTTATTTGGGTCTTTCCTTGTTGCTTCTTGCTGAGCCCGGCTAGAGGTCTATCTATCTTGTTTATCCTTTCAAAGAACCATTTCTTGCTTTTGTTGATCTTTTGAATTGTTTCTTTGGTCTCTATGTTGTTTATCTCTGCTCTGATCTTTATTATTTCCTTCCTTCTTCATACATTGGGCTTTTCTTGTTGCTCTCTTTCTAGTTCTTTGAGTTGTAGGGTTAGGAAATTTATTACCATTGTTTCCTGTTTTTTTTGTAATAGGCTTGTAGGGCTATGAACTTCCCTCTCAATACTTCTTTCATTGTGTCTCATAAATTTTATATTGTTGAGTTGTCATTGTTATTTATTGCCATGGTGTTTTTTATTTCATCCTTGATCTCTTTGGTTACCCAGTTGTTGTTTAGTAGCATGCCGTTTAGTCTCCATGTGTGTGATTTCTTTCTATTGGTTTTATTATAGTTGATTTCCAGGTTTATGCCACTGTGGTCTGAGAAAATACTTGAAATGATTTCTATCTTCTTGAATTTGAAGAGACTTTTCTTATGGCCCAACATATAATCTATCTTTGGAAATGACCCATGTGCACACGAGAAGAATGTATATTCTGTGGCTTTGGCGTGAAATGGTCTGAAAAAGTCAATTAATTACATCTTGTCTAGTGAGTCATTTAGGATTGATGTTTCTTTGCTGATTTTTTGTTTAGAGGATTTGTCCAGTGGCTACAGTGGGGTATTAAAGTCTCCTACTATGATTGTATTGCTGTCAATCTCTCCCTTAACATCCTCCAGGAGTTTTTGTATGTATTTAGGTGCTCCTATATTGGGTGTATATATGTTTACCAGAGTTATTTCTTCGTGTTGGATTTTTCCCTTTAGTATTATGAAGTATCCTTCTTTATCTCTTGTTATGTCCTTCACTTTGAGATCTAATTTGTCAGATATAAGTATTGCAACCCCAGCCTGAAATACCATCTCCCATCCCTTCACCCTCAATCTGTGTGCATCTCTTTTCCTGGGGTGGGTTTCTTATAGACAGAACATATATGGATCATATATTCTTATCCAATTGGTTACCCTATGTCTTTTGATTGGAGCATTTAATCCGTTTACATTTAAAGTTATTATTGATAGGTACTTATCTGTCGCCATTTTTAGTCTTTACCCCAGAGTTCCTTCTTTGCTTCCCATTTCTTTTTATTACATCAGACCCTTTAACATTTCTTTCTTTGCTGGTTTGGTGGTAATATATTCCCTTAGCCCTTTTTTGTTTGTGAAGCTTCTGATTTCACCTTCAATTTTTATTGAAAGTCTTGCAGGTTATAGTATTCTCAGATTCAAACCTTTCCTTTGCATGACTTTGTATATTTCATTCCATTCCCTTCTGGCCTGATGAGTTTCTGTTGAGTAATAAGTAGCTAGTATTTTGGGGGTTCCTTTGTAGGTAACTTTCTGTTTCTCTCTGGTCACTTTGAAGGTTCTTACTTTGTCATTGGTGTTTGCCAATTTAATTATAATGTGCTTTGGTGTCGGTTTTGGGGTGTTCATTTTGCTTGGGACTCTGTGAGCTTCTTGGATTTGTGTGGGTTTTTTTCTTTCCTATATTGGGGAAGTTTTCTGTCATTGTTTCTTCAAACAGGTTTTCTAATCCTTGCTCAGTTTCCACTCTTTCTGGAAACCCAATTATGCGGATGTTATTTTGTTTCATGTTATCCCAGAGTTCCCTTAGGCTCTCCTCTTTCTTTTTAATTTTTTTTTAGAAGCTTCTGTACTTGGGTATTTTTTCCTACTGTGTCTTCTAACTCACTGATGTGGTCCTCTCCTTCTTCTAGTCTAGTTTTGATGCTTTCTATTGAGTTCTTTATAGCAGTGATGTCATTTTTCATTTCTTCTTGATTATTCTTCATTTCTTCTTGCTTCTTCTTCACTTCCTCTTGTCTCTTCTTCAGTTCCTCTTGACTCTTCTTCATTTCCTCTTGGCTCTTACTCACATTGTCAATTTTGTCTTCCATTCTTTTCATCCACCTTATGATTATTTCTCTGAACTCTTTCACTGGCAGGCTTATTTCTGCTTCTATTTCTTTTACTTCTTGTGATACCTGCCTTTCTATCATATGTGGGCTTTTTCTTCTTCTGCCCATGGTCTTTCTTCTTAGGGTGTCTGGTTATGTAGTTCTCTCTCCTACATTGATTCAAAGGCACAAACTACAATACGACCAGGTACAACACACAAGGCACTGAACAGAAATATATTCACAATATTAATAATCACAAATATGGTGACTAGCAATGAGAGACAAATTAGGAGTAAGTAGAGAAGGAAGAAGTGGAAAATGAGGAAAAATGAAAAGAAAGTGCCAAAATCAAATTGGGAGAGGAAGAGAAAATAAATAAATCAATGAACAAAAAATAAAATAAAATAAAGTAAAGTAAAATAAAATAAAATAAAATAAAATAAAAAGGAGAAGAACAAGAAGAAAAGAGAAAGAGAAAAAGGCAGGAGAAAAGAAAGAGGATAGGAGAGAAAAAGGGAACAAATTATAGATGTGAGGAGACAACCTCAATAGAACAATCACTAATCCCAACAAATGCTGGCAACCAGTACCTGGAGATTAAGACAAACTACAAATAACTACTGGTATTGAGGGAGGCGAGGGAAAAGAGAGGTAAAACTAAACCAAAACAAAGCAAAGAAAAAGCAAAATAAAACAAGTAGAATAAGTTAAAACAATCTCACAAAAAAAGTACAAAAAATCGATATAATCACCGTTCAGGCAAACTGCAACAAAAGGACATAGAGAAAAGCAAGATTTTGGATAGTGAATTTAAGAAGAGAGAGGTTTGTATGGACTTGCAGTAGGGGATTTGAAATTAGATATATAAGTGGAGTGAAATTTTAACCAGATAAAGAGAAAGAATAGGGCGAATTTAAAGTTGGAAAAGGGAAAGAGAAACAAGACAACAAATTGGGGAAAGTTAGGAGGAGAGTGTTGGCATAAAGTAGAGTGGAGATAGAGTAAAATTATGCTAAAGGAAAGATGAAAATAGAATGTAAAACTCGAATCCTGAAGTGAAATAAAGAGAAAACAAAATGACACTTGCTTTTTTCCAAAAAGGTAAAATAGTAGTTGTAATAATACTAGTTGAAAACAAAAATGTAATAATTAAAAAGGTAACCTCAATTGAGGAGGAAGAAAAAAACATTTTTTAAATTAAAATATGCAAAAATGAAAAAAAGAAAAAAAAGAAAAAAAATTTAAAAAAAGAAAAAGGAAAAAAATAGAATCGTCATTCACTTCCTCTATTGTTCTGCTTGGCACTCTTGTTTCTCAGTAGGGAGGGTATTGCAGTTCCCTGTGTTCCATTGCTGAGGTCTTAATCTCTTTATTCTTTTGTGGTTATGCAAGAGTCAATTTGTACATCATCCACTGGATGGCAGTGTTTTGGAATTGACCTCTGAGACTAAGCACATGACCTCTCTAGGCTGTGCTCAGATCCTGCTACTCTGTGGTTCTCAATACCGGTTTGTGGGGATTTTGCAGCCAGGACACTGTAATAACTCCCAGGCTGTCCTTCTGCCTCAGATCAAAATGAGTTGTTTTCTAGAGCTCCCCTCTCTCAACAGCTCTGAGAGTCTGCTTCCACACTTAGGGGTCATACCCTGCCCCACATCCACGGACCTCTCCAGAAGCAGCTTTCCCACAGCCTGGTTCCCACAGTGCGTGCATCTCTGTTCTGCGGGACAGGAGACCTCACCTTATTCCAGGCGAAATCTGACCTTTCCGTGTGCCATTTGGAGCTCCTCTGAGTCCGCATGTCTGTGCCATTAGAAGAGTGGTGATCTGGGTTCCTTGGCTGTTGGGTGAGTGCTTCAGCTGCAGCTTTCAAACCACCGTAGACATCCACCTCCCTCTGTAAGATGGTGCGGTCTCCATGTTGGTGCCGGTGGCTCTGGCAGACAAAAACTCCTTGGCAGTAGGGCTGTCTGGTCAGGAGAGCCCCGTCCAGCAGTCCCCCACCTTCTCCTGGAGGATAACTGACTCTTCTTAACTTGCCAACAAACACTCCCAGTGCAACTCTCAGCTGCTCTCTCTTCCTCTGCCCAGTGACAAATCTCCAGAATCGTCTGTCTATTCTGCCGCCATTTTTCCTCCTCCTTGATATTATTTCTATCTTCTTGAATTTGGGGAGATATTGCCTGTGACCCAATATGTGGTATATATTTGAAAATGTCCCATGTGCACTTGAGAAGAATATATATTCTATGGCTTTGTGTTGAAATGTTCTGTAGATGTCATTTAAGTCCATCTGATCTAGTGAGTCATTTAGGATTGCTGTTTTTTTTTTTGTTTTGTTTTGTTTTGTTTTTGTCTAGAGGATTTATCCAGTGATATCATTAGTGTACTAAAGTCCTCTATAATGATGTTATTGTTGTTGATCTCTCCCTTGATATCTTCCAGGAGGTTTTTTTATTTTTTTATGTATTTGAGTGCTCCTGCATTGGATGCATGTATGTTTATCAAGGTTGTATCCTCTCTTGTCTCAATTCCTTTAGTATTATGAAATGGCCTTCTATATCTCATGTTATGGCCTTCACTTTGAGGTCTATTTTGTCAAATATAAGTATTGCTACTCCAGCTTTTTTTCTTTAATTTCAATTTGCCTGAAAGATATTTTTCCACCCCTTCACTTTCAGTTTGTGTTTGTCCCTTGTTCTGAGGTGGATCTCTTGTATACAGCATATACACTGAGTGGACATATTATTATGATCTCTGATTGCCTAATATTCTGGCCACTCAGTGCATTCCTATATAATAAAAGGCTAATATGCAAATTGTCCCTTCGACGAGTAATATAATCAACAAGCATGTCACCCAACTACCCTTGTACTCTTCCCCGGACAGGTCAGCTGGACCCCAAGCATGCACAAATTCACACCAGACCCCACCCATGCACGAATTCACACACACACACACACACACACACACACACACACACACACTGAGTGGCCTGATTATTATTAGTTTAGAGATCATAATATTCTGGCCACTCAGTGTATATATTAGTCATGTTTTTTAAATCTATTTACTCAATGTCTTTTGATTGGAGCATTTAGTCCATTTACATTTAAAGTTATTATTCAAAGTTAATTGTTTGTGGCCATTTTTATTTTTTGTGCCTGTGTTCTTTCCTACCTCTTTCTTTTTTATTTTTACACCAGTCCCTTTATTGTTGCATTTCAGGCTTGGTAGTGATAAATTTCCTTAGCCAATTTTTGTCAGTGCAGCTCCTTATTTCCCCTTCAATTTTGAGTGATAACCTTGCTGAATAGAGTGTTCTTGGATTCAGTCCTTTGCTTTGCATCACTTTGTAAACTTCCCTCCATTCTTTTCTGGCCTGATGTGTTTCTGTTTAGAAATCATTTGATAACCTAATAGAAGCTCCATTGTATGTAAATGTCTATATATTGCAGCCTTTAATATTCTTTTTTGTTCTGAATATTTGCCATTGTAATTATGATGTCTTGGAGTGGGTCTTTTCGGGTTCATATTGTTTGGGACTCTCTGTGCTTGTATGATGTTTTTCTTCCCCACATCAGGAAAGTTTTCTGACATTATTTCTTCAAATAGGTCTTCTAACCCTTGTTCCTCTTCCTGTTGTTCTGGCACTCCTACTATTCCTATGTTGCTTCATTTCATGTTGTCCCATAGCTCCTTTAGGCTACCCTTCTGTCTTTTAATTTTTTTCTCCAATTGCAGTTCAGTTTGGGTATGTTTTGCTTCCTTGTCTTCTAATTTGCTAATTTGGTCCTCTGCTTCACCTAGTCTATCTTTGAAACTGTCCATGGTGTTGTTGTTTTTTATTGCAGCTATATCATTCTTCATTTCTTCTTGATTCTTACATAAGTTGTTGATTTTTTTTCCTCCATCCAGTTTATGAACTGCATAACCCTTATTCTGAATTCTTTTTTTTTTTTCTGACATATTGCTTTCTTCCATTTCACTTGGCTGCTTTTCTGGTGATTCCTCATTTTCTTTCCTTTGGGGGTTTCTTTGTCTACCCATTTTTGGTCTCATCTACTGATCTAGATCTCAAGTAATGCAGGGGATGTTCCTTGGGCAGTAGTGGTTTCTCAGACTGTGCTTGTTCCTCAGGTGGTCACTGAAGTGGCTGCTCCTCAGATAGCCATGGCTCCTCTGGTGGGTTCTGTTCACAGCAGTGGTGCCTCCTCTAGCTGGTAGGAGATGTTGCTCACACAGCTGCTTTTCCTTGGATGGGGTGAGTTGCTCACATGGCTGTTACTCCTTGGATAAGGGCAGACTTCTCACATGGCTGTTTCTCTTTGGATCAGGGCTGGCTGCATGCTGCTGCTATTCCTCAGATTTTGCAGGCTGGTAATGAGGCTGCTGCTTCTTGGACCATGGCAGGTTGCTTGCTGGGCTGGTGCTCCTCATACAAGTGCAGGCTCTTCTTGAAGCTGCTGCTCCTCAGATGGGGGATAGGATGCTTGCATTGCTGCTGCTCCTCAGGCAGGAGTGAGCTGCACTTGCAGCTGCTGCTCTTCAGATGGGGGAAGGCTGCTACCCAGCTGCTGCTCATTGGACAAGTTCAGGCTGCATGTGGCTTTTGCTCCTCAGATCAGTGTGGGCTGTGCAGGGCTTCCACTCCTCGGACGTGAGCAGTCTGGTTATGTGGCTGCTACTCCTTGGTTTGGGATAAGCTGCTTGGGTGGCTGCTGCTCCTTGAACAGGGGATGTGCTGCTTCCAATGCTGCTGTTCCTCAGGCAAGAGTGAGGTGCATATGTAGCTGCTGCTCCTTGGACATGGGTGGGCCCCTCATCCAGCAGCTGCTCATCAGATAGGTACAGGATGCATGTGGCTACTGCTCCTCAGACCATTATGGCTGCACAGGACTGCTGCTCCTTGGATGTGGGTGGTCTGCACGTGTGGCTGCTGATTTTTGGTCCAAGGTGGGCTGCTCAGGTGGCTGCTGCTCTTTGAATGGGAGCAGTCTGCTCACAGCCCTGTTGTCCCTTATACGGGGGCAGGCTGCTCACACAGCTGCTGCTCCTCGGATAGGAGCAGAGTCCTGACTGTGCACTCCATGAATGGGGGCAGGCTGCGTGGGGCTTCTGCTCCTTAATAATGGGCACCTGCTCTTCCAGCTGCTGCTCCTCAGATGGGGCAGGCTGCTCAAGTCATTGCTGCTCCTTGGACAGGGGAGTGGGCCACTTATACAGCTGCTGCTTCTTGGACAAGGGTAGGCCATGTGAGGCTGCTGCTCTTGGCTTGGGGCAGGCTGCTCTCAGGGCTGCTGCTCCTTGGACAGGAGCTGGTTGCTCATGTTTCTGCTGCTCCCGTGGTTGCAGTTCCCTGGGCTTTTTCCAGAGATCATATGCCCTTTTGAGTTGCAAACTCTCGCACCTGCTGAGTCTCTTTCACCAATTCAGGTTGGATGTTATTCCTTTCAGCTGTTCATTCTTTCTGCTCCAGGACAAGTCTGTCTATTCTGCCTCTATTTTATCTCCTCCCCCAGGTCACTAGTTTTAACATAAGAAAGAAAAAGATTGGACAAAAGCTGAAAAGTATGTGTAAATTGCAGAATGTTTGTGTATGTTGCAGAAGGTTTATGGAGGAGGGAATCTAAATAATTCTATATATGGTCAAGTTAACTAAAATTGCAGTAGATTAGTAAGTTAATTGTATTATTTGTATGTATATATGTATGTATATGAACTCTCACCAAATATTTGCTATGACCATTTTAAAATTATTTTATTATTTACAGATTATTATTTCTTTACTAAGATATTTTTACAAAAATGTTCATATAAAGATGTTTTATCTTCAGCAAAATACATGGAGAAGATTCTGACACTATAGTATATATTTCTAATTAACTTTGAAATATAACACTGAACCTGGTTTAGATCTGCAGAAGTCTAAGTAAAAACTGGATTCATAAAACTGCTAACAAAAAAATCAAGATCTGCCGACACCAGTTTGGCTCAGTGGATAGAGCATTGGCCTGCGGACTGAAAGGTTGCAGGTTCGATTCCGGTCTGGGGTATGTACCTTGGTTGCGAGCACATCTCCACTGTGGGGTGTGCAGGAGGCGGCTAATCAATGTCTCTCTCTCATAGATGTTTCTGACTTTCTATCTCTCTCCCTTCCTCTCTGTAAAAAATCAATAAAATATATTTTTAAAAAAATTAAGATCAACAAGAATTAATTACATGGGACTAAATAAACTGATGAGGATGATTATAATTTTTATGAATTTTTATCTGTTTTCCAGATATGAGAATGTTTTCTCCTAAGCTAAACAGGCCTGCAACAATTTGGTAAATTAAATCTTTGTAAATAAAATAAAAATATTTATCTTTTCCTTTCTACCTAATCCCTCCAAAAGTTCATATATTCTTAACTAATCCATGTATAACCAAATTTAAAGGTGTTGATTCTTGAATTCATATTTCCAAATTTAAAGAAAACTTTTACACCTCATTGGACATCTCAACAAACATAATTTTTGCAATTTATAATTACTAGAAAATAAAGCAGTTGATATCGGTAATGGACAACTAACACAAGTTTACAGACCAGCCCTCTATAATATCCACCTTCATTTTTTATTTTTCCTTACTTCAGTTTCCTTCTATATCACACATAATATTATAAGCCAAGCACTCACTATAATAGTTATTTTCTATTTCCCTAATCTTCTTTTTACTAGAAAGATAACATTGGACATCATATTTAAACATACTTCAAAGGTCAGTATCTACAACTAATTACACACAGAGTTAAGAATGTTCAGTGCCTGGTGATATCCACCTGAATAAAGGTACCGTATTGGGAAAAATAATTTTTTCTTGGGCTGATATTGCAATGAATGCCAAAAAATATTTAACAAGGAAAAATCTTTAAGTTACCTTACATGAGTCAGACAATATAACAGCTCTTGTCCAGCTGATGTGGTTCAATGGTTGAGCATCGACCCATGAACCAGGAGGTCATAGTTTCATTCCTGGTCAGGACACATGTTGGGGTTGTGGCCTTGATCCCCAGTAAGGGGCATGCAAATTGGTGCAGCCACTATGAAAAACAATATGATATTCTTTAAAAAAGTAAGAATAGCCTTAGCTGGTTTGGCTTGCGTAATGAAGGGTCCCGGGTTCAATTCTGGTCAAGGGCACATTCCCTGGATGCAGGCTTTATTCCCAGTAGGGGCGTGCAGAAGGCAGCTGATCAATGATTCTCTCTCATCATTGATGTTACTATGTCTCCTTCTCTCCTCACTGAAATTAATAAAAACATATTTTTAAAAAAGTAAGAGCAGGCCGAAACCGGTTTGGCTCAGTGGATAGAGCGTCGGCCTTCAGACTGAAAGGTTCCAGGTTCGATGCTGGTCAAGGGCATGTATCTTGGTTGCGGGCACATCCTCAGTAGAGGGCGTGTAGAAGGCGGTGATCAATGTCTCTCATCGATGTTTCTCTCTTACTCTCTGTGGAAAATCAATAAAATATATTTAAAAAAAAAAGTAAGAATAGAATTACCATATAACCCAGTAATCCTTTTTTGGGTATTTATTTAAATAAATCCAAATAGCTTATTTTAAAATACATGTGCATTTCTACGTTCATTGCAGCATTATTTTCTTACTTGCTTTATTCATTCATTCATGCATTTATTCATTTATTTTACAGTTTATTTTCAATTTTAATTTGTATTGGATATAGGTATACAGCTTAGGAATAAGATAATCATATACTTTGCATAGTGTTCCCCTATATATTTCCAGTAGCCAAATGGCACATGTAGTTATCACAATATTATTGAAAGTATTCATTATGCTTTACTTTACATCCTTGTGACTATTTTATAACTATCAATTTGAGCATACTACTTCATTTACCTCTTTTTTAAAAACTATATTTTATTGATTTTTTTTTACAGAGAGGAAGTGAGAGAGATAGAAAGTCAGAAACATCGATGAGAGAGAGACATCGATCAGCCGCCTCCTGCACACCCCACAGTGGAGATGTGCCCGCAAGCAAGGTACATGCCCCTGACCAGAATCGAACCTGGGAACTTATAGTCCGCAAGCCAATGCTCTCAGCTCATTTACCTCTTTAACTCAGTCTCCCAAATGCCTAATTTAATTGAGCATTGTAACCTCCAGGTCCATCCATCCATGCTGTCACAAATGTTAAGATTTCATTCTTTTTTATGGCTGAGTAATATTATTTATATGTGTGTGTGTGTGTGTGTGTGTATAATCACTGATTTCTAACCATTTAGTTGTTGATGAGTACTTGGGTTGCTTCCATATCTTTTTAACAACCTGCACAGCCGAGAAAAATTGGTGGAAGCCTTCCCCAACCCAGAGATAGTAAGTTCACAATTATTAATTTTATTTTTTATTTTTTTCTTTGTTTAGTAAGGTATTACATATGTGTCCTTATCCCCCATTGTGCCCGTACACCCTCCACTCATACCTTCACCCCCCTGGTGTCTGTGTCCATTGATTATGCTTATATGCATTCATACAAGTCCTTTGTTTGATCTCACCTCCTTATCCCACCTTCTACCTTCCCTTTGAGGTTTGAGCATCTGATCAATGCTTCTCTGTCTCAGGTTCTATTTTTGTTCATCAGTTTATGTTGTTCATTATATTCCACAAATGAGTGAGATAATGCAATATTTATCATGCTCTGACTGACTTATTTCACTCAGCATAGTGTTCTCTAGGTCCATCCATGTTGTTGCAAATGCTAGGAGTTCATTTTAATAGCAGCATAGTATTTCATTGTGTAGAAGTATCACCTTTTTCTAATCCACTCATCTGTGGATGGGCATTTAGGCTGTATCCAAATCTTAGCTATTTTAAATTGTGCTACAATGAACATAGAGGTGCATATATCCTTTCTGATTGGTGTTTCTTATTTCTTGGGATATATTCCTAAAAGTGGAATCACTGGGTCAAGTGGGAGTTTCAATTTTAGTTTTTTGAGGAAACTCCATACTGTTCTCCACAGTGGCTGCACCAGTCTGCATTTCCACCAGCACTGTATTAGAGCTCCTTTTACTCCATATCCTCACCAGCACTCGTCATTTGTTGATTTGTTGATGATAACAATTCAGACGAGTGTGAAACGGTACCTCATTGTCATTTTTATTTGTGTCTCTCAGATGATTACTGACTTTGAACATGTTTTCATATGTCTCTTAGCCTTCATTATATCCTCTTTTGAAAAGTATCCATTTAGGTCTGTTGCGATTTTTTGATTGGGTTGATTATCTTCCTTTTGTTAAGTTATATGAGTTCCCTGTAAATGTTGGATATTAAACCCTTATCAGAAGTAACCTTGGCAAATATGTCTTCCCATGGAGTGACCTTTCTAATTGTTTTGTTGATGGTGTTTTTTGCTGTGCGGAAACTTTTTATTTTGATGTAGTCCCATTTGTTCATTTTCTCTTTAGTTTCCATTGCCCTAGGAGCTGTATTGGTGAAGATATTGCTTCAGCATATGTCTGAGATTTTTCTGCCTGTGGATTCCTCTAATATTTTATGATTTCCCATCTTAACTTTAAGTCCTTTTTCCATTTTGAGTTTATTTTTGTGTATGGTGTAAGTTGGTGGTTTAGTTTCATTTTTTTTGCATGTATCTGTACAATTTTCCCAACACCATTTATTGAAGAGATTGTTTTGACTCCATTGTATATTCTTGCCTCCTTTGTTAAATATTAATTGAGCATAATAGTGTGGGTCAATTTCTTGGTTCTCTATGCTATTCCATTGGTCTATATGTGTGTTCTTATGCCAGTATCAGGCAGTTTTGAGAACAGTGACTTTGTAATACAGCTTGTTATCTGGTATTGAGATTCCCTCCTACTTTGTTTTTCTTTCCCAGGATTGCTGCAGCTATTCATTATTATTATTATTATTATTATTATTATTATTATTATTCCAGAGGAATGTTTAAAGAGTTCCTTCCAGGTCTGTGAAATATGCCATTGGTATTTTAATGGGGAGTACATTGAATTTATAGATTGCTTTGGGTAGTATGGACATTTTAGTGATGTTGATTCTACCAATACATGAACACGGTATGTTCTTCCATCTGTTTATGTCTTCCTGCATCTCTCTTTTCAGTGTCTTGTGGTTTTCTGAGTACAAATCCTTTACCTCTTTAGATAATTTTATTCCTAAGTATCTTTTTTTTTAATTTGGTGCAATGATAAATGGGATTAAAAAAAATCTCTTTCTTTATCTATTGGTGTATAAAAATGCCATAGATTTCTTGGCGCTGTTTTTGTATCCTCCTACATTGCCCAATTCAATTATTAAGTCTAATAATTTTTTGATGGAGTCTTTAGGGTTTTCTACATACAGTATCATGTCATCTGTGGATAATGAAGTTTCCAATTTGAATACCTTTTATTTCTTCTTCTTGTCTAAATTCTAATGCTAGCAGTTCCAGTACTATGTCAAATAAGAGTGGTGAAAGTGGACATCCCTGTCTTGTTCATGTTCTTAGGTGAAATGGTTTTAATATTTTCCCATTGAATATGATATTGGCTGTAGGTTTGGTATATAAGGCTTTCATTGTGTTAAGATATGATCCCTCCATTATCACTTTCATGAAGGTTTTTATCAAGAAAGGGTGTTGGATTTTATCAAATGCTTTTTCTGCATCAACTGATAGAACTATGTGATTTTTATCTTTCAATTTGTTTATGTGATTTATCATGTTTATTGATTTGTAGATATTGTACCATCCTTGCATCTCCGAGATAAATCTTACTTGGTCATGGTGTTTAATCTTTCTGATGTAATGCTGGACCCGATTTGCTAGAATTTTGTTGAGGATTTTGGCATCTATGTTCATGAGAGATATTTTCTTTCTTTGTGTTGTCATTATATGGTTTTTGTATTAGGGTAATGTTGGCTTCATAAAATGAGCTCCCAAGTGTTGCTTCCTCTTAAATTTTTTGGACTAGTCTGATATGGGTAGGTTTTAGAACTTCTTTGAATGTTTGGTAAAACTTCCCTGTGAAACCTTCTGGCCCTGGGCTTTCATTTGCTGGAAGCTTTTTATGACTACTTCAATTTCTTCCATAGTTATCAGCTTATTGAGAATTTTAGATTCTTCCTGATTGAGTTTTGTAAGGTTGTATTTCTAGGATCTGGCTATTTCCTCTAGGTTGTCTAGTTTATTGGACTAGAGTTGTTCATATTATTATTTTTTTATAATCATTTGTATTTCTGTGGGTTCTTTTGTTATTTCGTTTCTTTCATTATTTCCATTTTTTTTATTTGGGTCCTCTCTATTTGCTTCATAGTGAGCCTGGCTAGAGGTTCATTAATCTGGTTTATCCTTTCAAAGAACCAGCTCTTCGTTTCATTGATCTTTTGTATTGTGTGTGTGTGTTTTTCTTTTTGTCTCTATGTCATTTATTTATGCTCTGATCTTTATTATATTTTTCCTTCTGCTCACTCTGGGATTTTCTTTTTGCTCTTTTCTAATTATTTAAGTTATAGAGTTAGATGATTTATTACCATTTTTCCCCCAGGTAGGCCTGTAGAGCTATAAACTTCCCTCTCATGACTGCTTTCACTGTGTTTCATAGTTTTGGATTGTTGTGTTTTCATTGGCAGTCATTTCAAGGATGTTTTTAATTTCTTCTTTGATCTCTTTGGTAACCCAATAATTGTTTAATAGCATGCTATTCAGCTTCCAAGTGTTTGAATTTTTTGATTATTTTTATTGTAGTTTATTTCTAATATTGTGCCATTATGGTCTGAGAAGATTCTTGATATAATTTCAATCTCCTTGAATTTGGAGAGACTTAGTCTGTGACCCAATATGTGGTGTATCTTTGAAAATGTACCATGTGCACTTGAGAAGAATGTATATTTCATGACTTTGGGGTGAAATGTTCTGTATATGTCATTTAAGAGCATCTGATCTAGTGATTCATTTAGGATTGCTGTTTCTTTGCTGATTTTTTGTCTGGAGGAATTATCCAATAATGTCAGTGGTGTATTAAGGTCCCCTACTATTATTGTATTGTTGTCAATCTCTCCCTTGATATCTTTCAGTAGTTTATTTTATTTTATTTATGTATTTGAATGCTCTTGCATTGGGTGCATATATGTTTACCGGGGTTATGTTCTCTTGTCTTATTGAAACCTTTAGTATTGTGAAGTGGCCTTCCCTGTTTCTTGTTATTGCCTTCACTCTGAGGTATATTTTGTCAGATATTACATTGCTATCCCAGCTTTTTTTTAAATTTCCATTTACCTGAAAGATATTTTTCCATCCATTCACTTTCGTTCTGTGTTAGTCCCTTAATCTAAAGTGTGTCTCTTGTAGACAACATATATATGTAGGTCATGTTTTCTTCTCCATTCACCACTTTGTCTTTTGATTGGAGCATTTAGTCCATTTATTTTTAAAGTTATTATTGATAGGTACTTGTTTGTAGCTATTTTTTAGTTTTTGTGCCTGTGTTTTTTCTTCCATTTTTATTTCTTTTTTTTTTTTATACCATTCTCTTTAGCATTTCTTGCTTTGCTGGCATGTAGTAATAAACTCCCTTAGCCTTTTTTTTTTGTCTGTGAAGCCCCATATTTCCCCTTCAATTTTTAATGATAGCCTTGCTGAATAGAGTATTCTTGGATTTTGCTTTGCATCATTTTTTAAACTTTCTTCCATTCCTTTATGTGTGTCTGTTGAAAAATCATTTGATAATCTAATGGGAGATTTATCTTATATAACTTTCTATCTCTCTCTTATAGTCTTTAAGATTCTCTCTTTGTCCTGAAACAGCCATTTAAATTACAATGTTTGTTCGTGTGAGTCTTTTCATGTGAATCTTCTTTGTGACTCTCTATTTTTGTGTGACTTTTTCTTCCCCACATTCAGGAAATTTTCTGACATTATTTCTTCAAATAAGTTTCCTAACTTTTCTTCTTCCTGTCATTCTGGTACCCTATTAATTGTGGGTTGCTTTGTTTCATGTTGCCCCAAAACTCCCTTAGGCTATCCTTCTGTCTTTTAAAATTGTCTACAATTGCAGTGCAGTTTGGGTGTGTTTTGTTTCCCTGTCTTCTACTTTACAAATTTGGTCTTCTGCTTCTCCTAGTCTACTGTTAAAACTTTCCATAGTGTTTTTTTATTATAGCTATATCACTCTTTATTTCTTCTGGATTCTTACATAAGTTGTTGATTTTTTTCCTCCATCTGGTTTATAAATTGTATGCCCCTTATTCTGAATTATTTTTCTGACATATTGCATGCCTCTTAACTTAACTTAACTTAACTTAAGTTTCACTTAACTTCTTTTCTGGTGATTCCTCCTTTTCTTTCTTTTGGGGCTTTCTTTGTCTCTCCATTTTTGCTCTCACTGAGGGATCTAGGTGTCAAGTCATCGAGCGACTGCTCCCCAGGGGGCAGCTGATTCTTGGTGCTAGGTGCTCTTTGGGTGGTCATAGCAGAGGCTGCTCCTCTGCTGGGTGCTGCTTTCACAGCTGCTAGCAGCAGTGTTGTCTCCTCTGGTTGGCAGGGGTGGGATGCTCACCTGGATGCTGGTCCTCAGATGGGGGTGGGCTGCTTTTGTGGCTGCTACTCCTTGGACAGGGGTGGGCTGTGCATGGCTGTGGTTTCTTGAATAGGGGCTAGAAGCTCACAGGGCTGCTGCTCCTTGGGCAGGGGCGGGCTGTGTGGGGCTGCTGCTCTTCAGATGGGGGCAGGATGCCCGTGCTGCTGCTACTCATGTGGTCTCAGTGCCCTGCCCTAAAACATTGTTCTGGCCAGGAGGGAGCATGATTCAGAACTCATAGGATCCCATGGCCAGGGTGGCTGTAGTCTTGATGACTATGGTACTGCATCCAAGGCAGCAGGTCTTTGGTGGGCATGGCTGCAGAGTCCCAGGTGGTGTCTGAGGGCACCCTGGGTGGAGATGAGTCTGGGCTCCTAGTCACAGCAGCTGTCTCCTTCAAGAAGGTTTGGCCTCTGCAGTAGAGCCAGCTGTCCCAGGACAGTTAGCAATGGTAGCAGAGGATGCCTGTGTAGGCCATCCCAGTCTGCCTGCCCCCAATGTTCTGCAGGATATAATTGTCCCTCACTCACATGCACACACACACACACACACACACACACACACCCCTCATGTCCACACATTCCCCTTTTTCTCTCTCACTCACTCACTTTCTCTCTTTCACTGCCACTGTCTTCCTTCTTCTGTAGATGGGTTTGGAGTGTTATTGACCCATTCATGGATGGAGTCTCCTGTCTGGGTGTCTGGTTATGTGGCTCGCTCTCTACCATATTGGCCAAATAGGACAAAATGCAACTCAACAAGACATGAGACAAAGGGACGAAAACACAAATGTACTCATGACACCAATACTCCCAATATAAGTGACCACCAGAGAAATGAGAATTAGGGGAGACAAAAGAGAGCATAGATTATATCAAAGAAAAAAATGGTAAGAGAGAAACGAAAAAGAAGAAAAAAGAAGAAAGAGGTGAAAAATATATATGTGGTGAGAAAACACCACAGAAAAATGATAAACAAAAAAATGCAAACACCAAACACCCAGAAAAGAGTGGGGGAAGAATCTGTAGAGCCCAAGTTTATATACACAGAGTAAGTTTAAGGAATTGGATGAATAGTGGGAGGACCTGAGTTCAGTGGAGAGGAAGTAGAAAGAGAATGAATTGATAAGAAGAAAGAGAAAGTGAAAGAAGAAAAAAATTTAAAAAATAATTAAAATAGGAGAAAAATAAAAAATAGAAAAAATAAAAATAGAATGATTAAAAATAATGCAAGAATAAATAAAAATAAATAAACAAGCAGAAAAAGAAAATACAGAAAAAAGAAAAAAGACATAACAAAATAATAACATAAAATAAAAATAGAAATGAAAAAGTGAAGTGTCCACCAAGGTTTATTTATTTCCCTTGGTTTAAGATCCCACCCTGCCATTTATCAGTTTCCTATTAGATTATTGAAGTGCCAAGTGGGTTATTGCTTATGTGTTTGTGACTATCTCCACAGTCTTGACTGCCAGAAGGCAGGATCAATCTTCCTATTTAGCCCATCTGCCCACTTTCAATCTTAATCTCTCAAGAGGCTGTTTCTGACAGATCTATAGTTGGGTAGGTTGCCAAATGGCTTTCTGCAATTGAACAGTCTCTCTTCAGGCCAGTCCCTTAGGGCTCTCAAGGACTATTCAGATTTTTTTGAATCCTTTGTAACACTCAGGGTATAGTCTGAGTGTCCCTGTATTGGTTGCCTGGAGACTGCAGGGAGGGACTATCTCTTCATGGGAAAATGGCTGCATGTCAGGTATGTCTCAGTTCCAGACTCCTGGTCACCTCTCCCCAAGCTTCTCCTCTCCCCAGCTTCCTCCCAGACTCCACAAGTCTGCACCTCAGCCATGGTTGTTTCTATTTGTAAGGTCCTATGAACTGGGTTTAGCAAATAAAAGCAAAGTGCATGACATGGCTTGGGCAGTTGTTTAGGCTGCCCCCTCCAGGCTCAGCCTCTCGTGGCTGTGGACTTATATCTAGAATCCCCTGTTGACAGCAGCCCTGTGGACTTCCTTTCCACAGTCAGATATTACACCTGTTCCAAGGAACATGGCCTTGGTACTGTGTGGCTTCCTTCTGACCCTCTGGGCTTGGAGGTCTCATAATTCTCTACAACCCAGATCCTTGATTTTACCATTCTCCAGGTATCATCTGCCCTTCCTGGCTGTGAATTGTCTCACCAGCTTTTCTATTTCACCAACTTGGGGTGGATGTTATTTGATGTAGTTGGTCTTTCTATCTGTTCTGGGGCAAGGCTTGGGATATGTCTGCCTATTCTGTCACCATTTTGTCTCCCAAAACTTCACATTTAAAAGTGCTATTGGTTAAGTTCAGGGTTCTCTAGAGGTCAAACTGTCAACTTATCTCTTTTAAAAAATCACTTTTGTTTTTCAATTACAGTTGACATACATTATTATATTAATTTCTGGCATATACTCCTGTGATTAGATAATACATCACTTACTAAATGACCATCATGTTAAATATCACACCCACCTCA
Source organism: Lasiurus cinereus (assembly GCA_011751065.1). Taxonomy (NCBI): domain Eukaryota; kingdom Metazoa; phylum Chordata; class Mammalia; order Chiroptera; family Vespertilionidae; genus Lasiurus; species Lasiurus cinereus. The sequence continues at coordinate 24,054,787 of JAAGEH010000029.1, read as the reverse complement.
GACCATAAAAAATTATTAGAATATTTTTACTATATTCCCTATGCTGTTTTTCATAGCCCCTATGATTTTTTTATAACTACCAATTAGTACTTCTTAGTCCATTTACTTTTTACACCCATCCTCCCAATCCCCCTTCCATATGGCAACCATCAAAATGTTCTATCTGGGGGAAAGGAGACATATGTAATACTTCCTACAATAAATAATTTTTAAAAATGTTCTATGAGTCTGCTTCTGTTCTATTCATTTGTTTGTTTTATTTTTTTAGATTCAATCATTGCCAGATATATATTTATTGCCATTTTATACTTCAAATATGTGATTTTTTTTTCTTCTTCTTCTTAAAGAAGACCTTTTAACATTTCATATAATACTGGTTTGTAGGTGATGAACTATAGCTTTTTCTTGTTTGGGAAGCTCATCATCTGTCCTTCAATTCTAAATGCTAGCTTTGCTGGGTACAGAAATCTTGATTGAAGGTCCTTGTTATTCATCCCCTAGAATATTTCTTGCCCATCCTTCTGGCATGCAAAGTTTCTGTTGAGAAATCATCTGACAGTCCTATGGGCTCTCCCTTGTAGGTAAGTAACTGCTTTTCTCTTGCTGCTTTTTAGATTCTCTCTTTATCTTTAACCTTTTGCATTATAAAGGGAACCATACCCAACCAGCAAAATTGTCCTGTCCTGGCAAGGCAAGTGTAGTGTCAAGCTAGGATATACTATAGTTCGTCATCCCAGTCAGTGGAAAGGTGTCTGCCTGGCCAGGGACAATAAGGAGTAGAGCAGCTCATACCCAACTGTTTCCCATGTCCTTGAAAAATAAGAAGCTTCACCAGACTCTCTGTTTGTCCTTGGCCTGCAAGAAGGTCATTTACAAGCATGGCTTTCTTTTCCTCTTCTCTACTAGCTTCTAGATCAAGGATGTCAAACTCGTTGTCCATGAGGTGCTTGCAGCCCACAACGAATATTTTTGTGGCCCAGGCAATATACCAGTATGTAAGAAATATTTTAATAAAATTTTATAATTTAGTTTTTACAATATCGTGTTATACATAATTATTAATAATGAAATACAACATTTGCTAATGATGGATTACTATAATCATGTTGCATTCATTTTCCTTATGCACAGGCACACTATTTCTCTCCACTAATACTAGCAGCGAATATTTTGCAGCTGATTGCTATGTCATTAGTCTTGGACTGACTTGTTTGGTGTGCACAACAGAAAATATTTTGCTTTTGGACAACAAGAAAAATAGGTTTATTTGTGTTATGTTTTTTTAATTTGTGTAGTTATTCAGTATCTGGTTAGTTAATGCTCAAGAGAAAATATTAATTTTTATTAAATATTAATTTTTATTAATATGTTCTATTATTTTATGTTAACAATTACTCATTTATTTCAGCCATTTGTATTCAGCATATCTCTATCAAAATAAACCTATGTTTTTATGAAAATTGAAGCTTTTGTTTTTTTGCGGCCCACATAAAGTTAAACCTTGTTAGCCTTTGAATTTGACATGCTTGTCCTAGATAATCCCTTGCACAACCCACTCAGACTGCCATTGGAACTTTCCCAGATTTAAGTAATAAAGGCTATGTCTTTTCCTTCTTGTCTCCCACATGTTTGTTTGTTTTTCAGACTAGCAAAGAACAATGTGGCATTCCCAGCACTGAAGCTCCTTCAGTTACAGCAAGGATGTTAACCATTCTCAGCTCAAAATTCAAAGACATTATGCGCATTTGAATAGATTAAGACTTATTTATTTATTTATTAACTAGAAGCCCAATGCATGAAGAGCATGCAGATTTGTGCAGGAATGAGTCTTCCTTTATCTGGCTGCTGGCACCGCCTTTGCTCTGGCCAGAGACACCTTTCCATTCCTGCCCAGAGCTACCTTTCTGCCTTCCCACACTGCCCAGAGGCCCAGAGTAGCTGGGATAGTGCTAAATGCTTGCATCATCTCCATGGTGACAACTCAAGCATCCTGCTCTGCCCCCAGCCACTTGGCTCCTGCATATGAAAATTAGCCCAACATCTTTGGTGGGTTAATTTGCATACTCACTCCTGATTGGCTGGTGGCATAATGAAGCTATGGTCAATTAGCATGTTACTCTTTTATTAAGTAGATTTATTTTTGTTATTCCTCACTAGAGGATAGTTTTCCATTGACTTTTAGGGAGAGTGGAAGAGAGAGGGAAAGAAAGGCACAGAGAAACATTGATGTGAAAAAAACACATTGATCAGTTGCTTCCTGCAGTTGCCGGCCCATGGTCTGGGCAGGGAGGAGCCTAAAACCAAGGTAGGTGCCTTTGACCAGAATCAAACCTGGGACTCTTTGGTCCACAAGCCAACACTCTACCCACTGAGCAAAACCTGCTAGGGCAAATCAAGACTTTTAATCAAGAATCTGCATTGTACAAGAAAAGCCAGATCCTAAAACCCTCTACCTCTCCCAATATACTGTATAGCTGTTTATGTTCTCGGTTAGCCTTACCCAAAGCAGCCCCATACTTCAGTGTCAGTCAGCTTATGTCTGGCAGCTAGTTTCCTCCAAAAAGGTAACTTAGGAGTAGTCCCCAACCACTCACACATCATCAAGAGGTTCATGAAGCCTTCTCTCACCCAAGGTAGTCAGTCTTGATATCATGGTTTTCCTGCAAATTCTCAGGCTTCACCAGCATTCTAGTGGTCCAGACATCTTTTATTTAGAGAACCATGGCAGGCCAGTTGAAAGGCTATGCTTGTGAACAAGAAAAAACATATAACTTTATTTAGCTTATCCTTCAGGGGGAATATGCACATTTGAATAGGTTAAGACTTTTTATGTAGCCACTGTGCCGTGCTAAAAAAAGCCAGTGTCTTGAAATCCAGGCATCTCTCAACACCTGCTTCTTGTTACTGGTCTTAATTAGCCTTACCCTAGGCCAGTGGTAGGCAAACTGCAGCTTGTTATCCACATGTGGCTCAAGAGCCGTGGTTTGCTGCTCTCTTGACTAATGAGTTTGCTGACCACTGCCCTAGGCTATATATTCATGTCCAGTAAGCACCATGTCACTGAATCTCTGATAGCTAGTTATGTTCAGGCAGGGATCTTTAAAGTTATTTAAAAATATATTGAATTTATTGAGGTGACATGGGTTAGTAAAATTATATAGGACTCACTTGTACATCATCTGTATATTTTATTATGTGTTCACCACTCCAAGACAAGTCTCTTTCCATCAGCTTTTATTCCCCCTTTACCCTCTTATACCTCTCCACATACCACTTCCCCTCTGGTAATCACCATACTGTTGTCTATGTCTATGCAGGTGCTTTTTTCGTAATCCCTTCACCTTTTACCCATCTTTTATCCACCTCCCCTCTAATAGTTGTTAATCAGTTTTATGTATCTATAAGTCTATTTCTATTTTGCGTATTATTTTGTTCATTAGATTCTGCATATAAGTGAAATCAGATGGTATTTGTCTTTCTCTGATTGGCTGTTTTCACTTAGCATAATACTGTCCAGCATGGATGAACTTGGAATGGTTCTTAACCACTGGCACAGACTACCATTTTTTTAGGGATTCCTCCTCAACATAGATACAGTTTCTCTTTAGAAGTTCTTCCCAGTAGGTCTTAAGGTTCTCTAGCATTTTAAGCTTTTATTTCAATGGGAATATGCTCATTTGAATCAATTAAACCTTCAATTTAGGCATCTGCATTGTTCTCAAAAAGCATGGTCTGGGAACTCCAGCCTCTGCCAACATCTACCTTTTGTTCTTGGTCTTGGTTTACCTGACTTGAGGTAGCACAGGCATGCACAATTCACATTTTATCAATGATCTCCTGGCAGCTGGTATTTTCCAGGCAGGGAAGATATGGATGGTTTTTAAAAACTAGAACAGTTCCCAGGAATCATGGGAGTGTTTCCCCCCACCCAGAAATAGTCAGATCCCATTTGTAAATGTTGTGTGCTAAAGTCCCAGCACTCAAGATATTCAGGTATCTCTTATTGATAGCACCATGGAGGCCCACTGAAAGGATTTGGCCTGGCAAGTCAAATATGTTTATATTTTTTTTAAGCTCAGACTTCAGAGAAAACATGTGCATTTGAATAGGTTAGAGCAGTGGTCGGCAAACTGCGGCTGTGTTGACTAATGAGTTTGCCGACCACTGACCTAGACTCTTGATTCCAATAATTACAGGTTGTTGTTCCTTGTGATTAAGCCCCTATCCTAGTGGTTGGCAAACTCATTAGTCAACAGAACCGCAGTTTGCTGACCACTGGGTTAGGGCATATAATTAGGCATCTGCATTGAACTCCAAAAGCCAGGACCTTGGACTCCTGGCCTTTTCTAGCACCTGCCTATTGTTCCTGGTCCTGGTTACAATGATCCCAGGCATTAAACATGTGTTTAGTGCTTGTATGGCAGCTGGTGCCCTCCAGGCAGGCAATCCCCAACCACCTGCACAGCCTATAAAGATGGAAGGTGCCTTCTCCAAACCAGGGGTGTTTGACCCCTATTTAAATGTGCTCTGTGTTTAGGTCCTGGGCTTCTCCAGCAGTCAAAGCTTTCAGGTGTCTGTTATTAAAATAAATATATCCTGCCAGCCAAAAGACCCTGCCATGGCAAAGCAAGGGTATTACCTTATTTTAACCCAAACTTCAAAGGGAACATGTACATTTTATTAGATTAAGATTAAATTGGCAATCTAAACTTTACTGGAAAAGCAAGAACTTAAAACACTCAGCCTCTTCTAACACCTGACTCTTGTTTATGTTCTGAGTAGCTTGACTTAAAGAAGCACCCACATTCACAGTAATCAGCCAGCCTACCTCTGTCAACCAATGTGCTGCTGCAAGCAGGGAAGTTAGGAACGGTCCCCAACCACTCACACTATATCCAGAGGTCCTTGGAGCTTTCCCTAACCCTAGGGAAGTCAGTCTTTATTTGGATGGATCTTCATCAAGTTTCAAGGTGATGTGCTATATCTAATATGATGTAGCTCTATTAGATTGGGAAAGGCTCAGAACTTAAGGCTTCTCCAGAGAAAGAAGGAGATGAATAGAGTGTTTCTTTAATATCCTGACCCCTGGTATTGCAATCAGACAACAGAGAGAGCAAAATATTATGGGCTTCTAAAAATGATAGATAGAAACCAGTAAATTCCACTAATTAGAACCATACACACAAGTAGAGAACATATACATTCAGAGAAAAGTTGAAGAGGATCCCAGAATGTCAAGCTGAACTGTTAAATGAAAGTCTTTCCATGGCAAAGCAAGTTCATAAAGATTGTGACAGGGAGCTATTTCTGCAAATGTCATGACCTTAGTGTTAAGCTACAATAAATACAAAACAAACGGACAAACAAACAAACAAGAAAACATGATATAATTAAAAGAAGAAACTAAATCTTCAGTAACAAACCTTAAGGAAGAATAGGTCTATAAATAACCTGATACTTTTTAAAAATTGTTTTAATGAAGCACAATATGTTATAACACTAATAGATAATGAAATGAAATTATACAAATAATACACTAACAAAATAAGAATATTGACTAAGATATAAATTATGAAAAAGAACAAAACAAATTCTTGAGTTGAAGAATACAATAAATGAACTGAATATCTTATGAGAAAATTAAAAAACAGGCTTGATGTTCAGAGTAATAAAAATCATCAAACTTAAAGAAATTGCAAAGTATCCAGTCAGAGGCATAAAAGAAGAAAGAATAAAAAAGAGACAAGAAAATATATGGGACATATAGGATGCCATCAAAAGAACCATCTATACATTATAGAGGCCTTAGCAAAAGAAAAGAAAGGTAGAAATATTTTATAAGAAAACTAGAGGCCTAGTGCACGAAATTCATGCACAGGGAGGGGGGAAGCATCCCCTCAGCCTATCCTGCACCCTCTCCAATCCCAGAGCCCTCTCACAATCCAGGACCATTGGCTCCTAAATGTTCACCTGCCTGCCTGCCTGATCACCCCTAACTGTCCCCCCTGCTGGCCTGGTCACCCCCAACTTCTCCCCCCTGCTGGCATAGTTGCCCTTAACTGCCCCCACCAGCTGGCCTGGTATCCCCTAACTGCCCCCATGCTGTCTTGGTCACCCCTTACTGACCCCCCCTCCAGCAGTGTGGTCACACCTTGCTGCCACTCTCTGCCAGCCTGGTTGCTCCTCACTGACCCCCCCCCATCAGCCTGGTTGCCCCACGCAGCCTGCTGGTCAATCATTTGGTCACTCCTCACTAAGCTCCCTGCCAGCCTGATCACCCCACATAGCCTACCCCACATAGCCTGCTGCTCAGTCATTTGGTCGCCCCTCACTGCCCCACTCCCACCAGCCTCATTGGCCCACACAACCTGCTGTTCAGTTGTTTTATACCCCCTCACTAACCCTCCTGCCTGCCTGGTCACCCCACACAGACTATTTGGTTGTTCGTTCAGTTGTTTCGGATGATAGTCACTTAGCCTTTTATATATATATATATATATATATATAAATACATACATATAAATATAGATAGATAGATAGATAATGACTGCCCTAGTTAGTTTGGCTCAGTGTATAGAGCATCAACCTGAGGACTCAAGGTCCTGGGTTCAATTCTGGTCAAGGGCACATGCCTGAGTTGTGGGCTTGGTCCCCAATCGAGGGCATACAGGAGGCAGCCAATCAATGAGTCCCTCTCATCATTGATGTTTCTATCTCTCGCTTTCTCTCCCTTCCTCTCTGAAAAAAATAATGACTGAAAACTTCCCAAATAACTAGAGAAAAAATGTGCATTCAGACTTATGGAGTCCAAAGTAATTTAAATAGAATGGACTTAAGGAAGGCTATGCAGAGATATACTATACATCAAATGTCAAAATTCACACAAGAGAATTTGGAAAGCATTAAAAATGTGACTAATCTTTCACAAAGAAACTTTATAAGACTTTCAGTGGATTTCTTGTAGGTCAGAAGAAATAATGATATATTCAAAGAGCTGAAAGAAAATAAGCAATTTGTCTGGCAAAACTAGCCTTCAGATATGGAGATATAAAGATTTTCCAGACAAACAAAAGCAGACTGAGTTAGTCATCACTAGACCTGCATTTAAAAAATTCTAAAGGGAGTTCAATTTGAAATAAAATTATGCTGAATACAAACATGAAAACATTTGAAAGTATAAAATTCGTTGGTAAAGAAGATGGTGGCATAGGTACGCGCCACCTCTCACAAGCACATCAAAATTACAACCAAAATATAGAACAACCATCATTCAGAACTGCCTGAAATCTAGCTGAATGGAAGTCCTACAACTAAAGAAGTAAATAAAGCACATTGAAACTGGTAAAATGGGCAGATATTGGGACTGGCTGGTCTGACACCCACTTCTGGTGTGTTTAATTAGGAGGAATATCTAAGCTCCAGAGGCGTCCTATGAGAAGCAAGGGGTGTCAGGCCCCCATCCCAGGGTTTCAGAGGTGAGAAGTTCCTGAAAATTTGGGCTGTAAAAAACAGCAGGGATTGTAACACACAGGTGTCTGGAGACCTAGTAGTTCCTCCTAAAGGGCCAGCACATGAACTTACAAGATTCAATTTCCTCTGAGTTCCAACACCCAGTGGCAGCTTTGGGCGATCCAGAGACATATGGGGAGGAACTGGATTGTCTGGCATCTAGGCAGGAACTCAGGGCAGCATACTCTGAAATGGGGTTGCTCACAGGGGTCATTGTTCCTATGCTGCAACCTCCCTTGTTGCAGAACCAACTTTCAGCCATATCTGAGTTTATATCAGTGAGGCCAACACTGTTCACTCTGCCCTGAGATCCTGCCCCATCTAATTCACAGCACCACCAAAGATGTTTACAGTGACTTTTCCATATGAATGGCCTGTCTTGGTTCAGACTTTTCAAAAAACTCTTTAACAAATAGGAGTTGGAATCAGCATGCCCCAAACCTATCAATAAGAATCACAAGACTGCTGAGGCTGGTTTGGCTCAGTGGATAGAGTGTCAACCTTTGGACTAAGAGGTCCCGGGTTTGATTCCAGTCAGGGGAGTGTGCCTTGGCTGCGGGCGCGTCCCCAGTGGGGGTCGTGTAGGAGGCAGCTGATTGATGTTTCTAACTCTCTATCCCTCTCCCTCTCTATGAAAAATCAATAATATATATATATATATATGAATCCCAAGACCTAGCACTAGCACCAGCCTGCCTTGCTTTATAGCTGGGCTCTGCCTTGACACTTCTAAGCCCAATGCAAATAGCAGCCATCTGCAGAAATCTCTATAACTCCAGTTGGGCATGCTCAGGCAATGGCTGACTTTGTACCTCCTGGGAGGCCCCAGAACCAGAGTACCTGGTGGGCAGCTTCAGACCATACCAGATTACAATTCTACATATCCACAAGCAGCACACTCAAGGGGCAGACTCAGTGAGCATCAAAGCCCAACTGAAGCAAGTCCTGCTCCATAGGAGTGTCTCCTGCACGGCAGCTCTTCTACTATAGTTGCATCTGGTCCGCATAGCTAATTGGCCTAGAGGTCAACTCATCCCAGTGATGACAACATCAACCAAGGCTTAACTCCAACAAGACTATGCATACAGCCCACAGATTTACTAATGCATAAAAACAAACACAGGGGAGCAGCCAAAATGTGAAGACAAAGAAACATGCCACAAATTAAAGAAATTGAAGCAAGCAAAATACTGGATGTAGAGTTCAAAACAATGGCTATAGGTTGCTCAAGGATCTTAATGAAAGCTTCAATGGACTTAATAAGAGCTTCAAGTGACTTAGTGAGACTTTCAAGGATCTTAGTGAAAATGTCAAAGACATGAAAAAGGGCCAGTCAGAAATTAAGCATACACTAACTGAAATAAATAATTTACAGGTATTCAACACTAGAGTATGGGAGTAATAGAATCAAATCAATGATTTGGAATATGAGAAAGTAAAAATCACCCAATCGAAGAGAAAAAAGAAAAAAAGAATCCAAAAATATGAAGATAGTGTAAGGAACCTCTGGGACAACTTCAAGCATACCAACCTTTGCATTATGGGGTGCCAGAAGGATAAGAGAGAGGTCAGATATTAAAAACCTATTTGAAGAAATAATGACATAAAACTTTCCCTACATGGTGAAAGAAATAGACTTACATGTCCAGGAAGCCCAGAGAATCCCAAAGAATAGAAATCCAAAGAGGCCTACACCAAGATACATAATAATGAAAATGCCAAAGTTTAAAGACAAAGAATCTTAAAAGCAGCAAGTGAAAAGCAGTTAGTTACTTGCAAGAGAGCACCCATACAACTGTCATCTGATTTCTCTACAGTAATTTTTCAGGCCAAAAGGGAATGACAAGACACATTAAAAAAATATGAATAACAAGGACATACAACCTACATTACTCTACTCTAGATTAAGCTATCATTTAGAATTGAAGGTCAGATAAAGGGCTTCACAGACAAGAAAAAGCTAAAGTAGTTCATCACTACAATGCCAATATTACATGAAATGTTGAAGATATTTAAGAAGAGGCATAAACAGAAGAAAAAATATTAACAATAAAATGGCAAAGATACATATTTATTAACAATCTATACTAATAAAAGGGTAATGTGCTAATTAAGGCAGACATCTTCCAGATGACCTTTCAGACAACCTTCTGGACAAAGCAACAACAGCTGCGAGGGTAAGCCATGGGTGGCTGCTAAGAGCCCAGGCTCAGGCAGCTGGCAGTGGCCTTGACCTTTCTCCAGACAGCTCCCAGCATCCTGGGGTGGGTGGATGTTCCGCTAGCTGGGGATTCTCAAGGGCCCTGTGGACTGCTCCACCACCTCCCATATCCACCCAGATTCCAGGAGCTCCAGGGCCCCACGGGAAGCAAGTGCGCACCTGTGGGCGCTGTAGAGGGGCGGCCAATAGCAGGTTTTGGGAACCCCAGGGAGGCCTCCTAGCTGCAACTCCCAAGTCTATTCAGTATCCTGTGATCAACTCAGAAGCCTTCAGTGTCTAACTGTCAGTATCTGGGAGGTGGGAGTGCGTTCACCTTCTACCAAAAAGTAGGACCATCAAGCCGTTCACAGTCTCAGTGTAGGTGTGGTCCATGGCTGACAGGGTGGAGGCCAGACCAAAACAAAACTGCAGAAACACCCTGCCCACCTAGGCGGGTGCAGCTGCAGTCCACATGGGCCTGGGCAGTGTAGAAAGCACTACCTTCTCCTGGGTCCTGTGCTGGAACCTCCACCTCGCTCACCCATAAGCCCCTCTGAGCCCTGACAGCAAAGTGGGTAGGGCAATGGTTGGCAAACCGCGGCTCACAAGCCACATGTAGCTCGTGAGCTGCAGTTTGCTGCTCTGTTGACTAATGAGTTTGCCGACCACTGGGATAGGGGTCCTGCAGGAGTTGTGACATTCTGGGTGCTTTTGCCCAAAGACATCCTTTGGGATGAATTCAGACCCACATCTCACTTCCCATGTAAAAGGAATTCAACAAAAACTTTCCACATCTCTGTTTATTCTTTTGAATCCGTAAAACAATCTTAAAAAAGCATTCAGACCACCTAAGAGAGCATGAAGGATTCTTTTGCCCAACAGATTAAAGAAAGCAGAGAGCTGCACAGTGGAAATGTCCCTGATGCCCTATGAGGAGACCACAGGAATGGGGTTGCAAAAATTCCACAAACCTCCTTCTCCTTCACAAACCACACCTGCCAGATCCACTAGGACTGAAGGCAGCTGTGAGTTGTAGCCCTAATTTGGGACCTGGTCAGCAAATCCTGGGGGGTCTTTGAAAGCATCTGCAATTGATTATAACACTTGTCTTTATTTAAAAAAATAAAAGAACAGCTTTGTTGAGCTATAACTCATATACTGTACATGTCACCTAAAGTGTACAATGAACTGTTTTTTAAAGTAAATTCAGAGTTGTGCAACCATCACCATACTCATTTTTTAAATATTTGCAAGACCCCATCCCCTCCAAAAAAACTTCTACCTACTAGAATCACTTTCCTAATAATCTTCCCCCAAATAGATTGCATTTTAAGGGTGGGTAAAGGAAAGTTGAGGAAGTTAAAATACTGTACAAAGGATATTGTAAAATGACAAAGCCCAAAGTGAAGATCATATGTTTTCTTTATTTTATTTTATTTTTTTATTGATTTCAGAGAGAAAGGAAGAGGGAGAGAGAGATTCAAATATCAATTATAAGAATCACTGACCAGCTGCCTCCTGCAGGCCCCCTACTGGGGATCAAGCCCACAACCCAGGCATGTGCCCCTGACTAGAATCGAACCTGGCTCCCTTCAGTCCACAGGCCAATGCTTTCTCCATTAAGCCAAACCGGCCAGGGCCATGTGTTTTCTTTAAGTTTCTCATGGTTGTAATGGTCCCCAAATCAATACTAATAAAAGGGTAATATGCTAATTAGAGTGGAAAACTTCTAGATGACCTTCTGGATGTCTTTCCTGACAAAGCCATAGTGGCTGCGAGGGCTGAGGCTCAGGCTGGCAGTGGCACAGCAGCAGGGTAATGGGGATGGTGCCTTCCCCTCATTGGCCAGGTTGCCTCCCTCAGAAGGAAGCCAGACTGGGGGCCAAGGCATAGGTAGTTAGGGGCAATCAGGCTGGCAAGGGGGTAAGGTAGGGGTGATCAGGTTGGCAGGCAGAAGTAGTTAGGGTCAATGAGGCAGGCAGGTAGGCAAGCGGTTAGGAGCCAGTGGTCCCAGATTGTGAGAGGATATCTGACTGCTGGTTTAGGCCTGATTCTTGAGGGTCCCAGGTTGGAGATGGTGCAGACCAGGCTGAAGAACACACCCGCATACACAAATTTTGTGCACCAGGCCTCTTGTTGAATATAAAAACCCAAATAAATAAATAAGAAATCTAATGAACAAAATAAACTAATGAATAAAATAGAACCAGAGGCATGAAAACATGGAACAGACTGATGAATATCAGAGGGAATGGGAGCATAGAGGGCATGACATCAGCTAGATGGTGCAACAGTAAGTTTCCTGCTCATATTCCCCACCTGCAATAATAATTTGGTAGCCACTTAGAGAGAAAAAAACTGCATTTGTGAGAGTATTGGTATCAACGTAGGAGATTGTGAAATTCAGGTGGAGCCAAAGAACAAAGAGACACATGATTATTTAAGCCTGTCCCCAGGCAGTTGACACACTAACTGTGATCATGGCTACAGATCTGGAAACTGCTACATAACCCTGTAGACTCAGTTAAAGCCCTGTTTGGTGTTGGTCCTTTGACCAGTACATACTATAATCCAAGGGTTCTTGGGGGAGTTGTTCCTACCAGTGACAAAGATAAGAAGCTATCCCCTTATGACTGTGGTCCAGGCACCCCTGAAGCTAAGTCCACTGAACTCTATCTGACTTAGTTTTTGAAAGGGTTCTGTAACTTGTCTCTGCCACTTCTAGCTGTACTCAGAAAGTAGTTTTACTTTACTCATACAGATTAACAAAAGGAAGAAAGAAAATCCAACTTAAAAGGGGGCAACAGAACTAAATAAATGCTTCTCCAAAGTGGGCATACAGATGGCTAAGAAACATATTAAAATATGCTCAAAATCACTGATCATCAGATAGATGAAAATTGAAATGATAATAAGGTATCACTTCACAGCTGTCAGAATGGCTATCATTAGCAAATCAACAAATGACAAGTGCTAGCAAGGATATAGAGAAAGGGGAACCCTCGTATACTGCTGGTAGGAATGCAGACTAGTGCAGCTATTATAGAAAACAGTATTGAGTTTCCTCAAAAAATTAAAAAGGGAAATTCTGTTTGATGCAATGATCCCACTTCTGGGAATATATCCTAAAAACCACAAAAACACAAATCAGAAAGAATATATGCACCCCTATGTTCATAGCATCCCAATTTACAATAGCTAAGATCTGGAAACATTCCAAGTGCCAATTAGTAGATGAGTGGATAAAAAAAAATCTGTGGTGGTCTCTACAAATTCAAGAAGATTGAAATTATATCAAGCATCTTATCATATCACAATAGCATAAAATTGGAAATCAACTACAATAAAAACAGTTAAACATATGGAGGCTAAACAGCTTGCTATTAAACAATGAATGGATTACTAAAGAAATCAAAGGAGAAATAAAAAAATATCCTGGAAACAAATGAAAACACAACAATTCAAAATCTATGGGACACAATGAAAATAGTCTTGAGAGGGAAGTTCATAAAACTACAGGCTTATCTCAAGAAATAAGAGAAAAACTGGTAATAAGTTATCTAACCATACAACTTAAGGAACCAGAAAGAGAATAATAAGAAAGGTCCAGAGTAAATAAAGGAAATAATTAATATCAGAGTGGAAATAAAAGACTTAGCGATCCCCTCCTGTGCAAAACAAACAAACAAAACACAAACAAAAACAAAAAAACAAATAAAAATCAATACAAAAGATAAATAGAACCAAGAGTTAGTTCTTTGAAAGGATAAAAAAGATTGATAAACCTCTAGCCAGTTCACTGAGAAACAGAGAGAGGACCTAAATAAAATCAGAAATGAAATCAGTGAAGTAACAACCAACTTCACAGAAATACAAAGGATTGTAAAAATTCTATGAACAACTCTATGCTGACAAACTGGGCAACCTAGATGAAATGGACATAGTCATAGAAAAATACAACCTTCCAAAACTCAATTAGGAAGAATCAGAAAACATGAATAGGCCGATAACTACAGATGAAATTGAAGCAGTAATCACACACACACACACACACACACACACACACACACACAACTTCCAGCACACACACAAAACTTCCAGCAAACAAAAGCTTTAGTCTGGACAGCTTCATGGGGAATTTTACCAAACATTCAAAGAAGAACTAACACTGATCCTCATCAGACTATTCCAAAAGACTCAAGAGGAAGGAACACTTCCAATCACTTTCTATGAAGCCAGCATTACCCTAAGCCCCAAACCAGGTAAAGACACTACAAAGAAAGAAATTACAGGCCAATATCTCTCATGAACATAGATGATAAAATCTTTAACAAAATATTAGCAAATCACATTCAGCAATACATTAAGCAGATCACACACCATGATCAACTGGGATTTATTCCAGGGTTGCAAGCCTAGTAAAACATCTGTAAATCAATAAAGGTGATACATCACATAAAAAAATTGAAAGACAAAAAAACACATGATCTTAACAATTGATGCTGAAAAGCATTTGATAAAAATCCAACACTCTTTTTTAATAAAAACCCCCATAAAAGTGGAAATAAAAGTATCATACCTCAATATAATAAAAGCCCAATATGACAAACCTACAGACAACATCATACTCAAGGGGGAAAAACTAAAACCATTTCCCCTAAGAACAGGAACAAGAGAGGGATAGTCACTTTCACCACTCTTATACAACAAAGTGCTGGAAGTGCTAGCCTTAGCGATCAGACAAGTAGAAGAAATAAAAGGTATTCAAATTGGAAAAGAAGAAGTAAAACCGTCATTATTCACAGATGACATGACATTGTACATAGAAAACCCTAAAGACACCATAAAAGAACTACCAGATTTAATAAGTGAATTTGGTAACATAGCAGTATACAATATTATACCCAGAATCTATGGCATTTATTATAGACCAGTAATTAACTCACAAAAAAATAAACTTCAAAAAAATCTCTTTTATCATTGCAACAAAAATTAAGATACCTAGGAATAAACTTAACTAAGGAGGTAACAGACATGTACTCAGAAAATTACAGGATGTTAAAAAAATAGATAGAGGAAGATATAAACAAGTGAAAGAATATACCACAGGACACTGAAAAAAAAAGATGCAGGAAGACATAAACAGATGAAAGAGCATACTGTGTTCATGCATTGGTAGAATCAACATCATTAAAATGTCCATACTATCCAAAGCAGTCTATAAATTCAATGCACTCCCCATTAAAACCCCAACAGCATATTTCACAGACCTAGAATGAACTCTCTAAAAAATACACCTTGAATAAAAAAGACCCCAAATAGCTTTAGCAATTCTGTGAAAGAAAAACAAAGTGAGAGGGATCTCAAAACCAGATTTCAAGCTATATTACAAAGCCACTGTTTTCAAAACTGCCTGCTTTTTTCACAGCAATAGACATATAGACCAATGGAATAGAATAGAGAACCCAGAAATCAACCGAAATCACTACACTCAATTAATATTTGACAAAGGTGAGGTTGAAAGATGGCAACCAGCAAAAAGGCAGGAAGGGAGAATGAGTGTGAGAGTGAGGGAGCAATAGAAGAGTGTGTTGATGTGGTGTGCGCGTGTGTGCATGCATGTGTGTGTGTGTGTGTGTGTGTGTGTGTGTGTGTGTGTAAGCTAGGGACAGTTAGATCCTGCAGGTCCTCCAAGTGGCTGCCAGACCAGATAGTCTTGGGACTGTGAAACCCCGCTGCCACTATGGACACTCCACAGGCTAGTACAGGCACAGAGACCATGCCATCTTGAAGAACAGGACTGCTTGCAACTAGGATCCTAGCCTCACCACCATCCATTCTGGTCTCAGATGCAAGCCGGAACCCTACAACCACTTGAGACAAAGACCTGAGACGACAGCTTCAGGCACACATACACCAAGACTCAGACATCCCAGTTGAAGATTTCTATGAGTCGCAGAGCCCAACGCCTCCCCACCAGCCCACTGCAGCAACATAGGACCTGCCAGACCCGCTCAGTGCTAGCAGGCCTCCTGCAGACACAAGGCAGCTGTGCGACTTAACTTTGACTCAGAGAACATGCACATAGGAGTCTGTTTCCTGTGGCCCAGGAGTGGGCCTCCTGCTGAAACAAGGCATCTGCACTACCTGACTTTGACTCTGGGTGCACAGACATGGAAAGTCTGTTTCCCACAGGGCACATGACCAAGACTCCCTCCCATAAAGGGTGGTTGTGCCACCTGACTTTGACTTAGGACATGCACACACATGGGAGTCAGTTTCACATGGAGTAGGAGTAGGCATCCCACTGACACAGGGTGGTTGTGAAACCTGCCCCCCCAAACAGACTGGGGACCCTGATTCTCCACACGATAGTCAGCACTGAGCACCAGTGACTTGATTCTCGGCACACACATGAGGCCTCTGTTTCTCATCATGCACACAGGGGATCCCTGATTCTCAGTGCATACACAGTAACGTTCTATAACTCAAGTTCTTGATGTACACACAGACAGGGACCTTGATTCTTGGCCCAAAGCTACAACAAGCAAAAGAGACTCCGATATTTGATTCTCAGTATATATATATGAGGACTCTGGTTTTTGGTGCAGGCCTGCAGGGACTTTTTTTGCAACACGGTGCATGCAAGGACCCTGATTGTAGGTGAGTGCATGAGGATGCACTGAGTGCTGGTGACTCTGATCCTTGGCATGTGTGGCTCCCTGTGAACCATGGCAGCCATAACTCTCATTATCAGGGATTTTCAGAGACATTTGTGTGGTGCAATGCTCCCACTGCTTAAGGCTGAGATGCCCACAGTTCAGTGTTTGGACCTTCTGGTGGTAGTTAGAATGGGGAGACAGCAAAACAATCCCCAGAGAGAAAAACAGGAATTGTCAAGAAAGGAAATAAGTGAAACAGAGGTATACAATATGTCAGAAAAAAGAATTCAGAATAATAGTCGTACAGTTCATAAACCAGATGGATGAGAAAATCAACAACCTAAGTGAAAATCAGTAGGAAATCAAAAGTGATATAGCTACAGTAAAAAATTCAATGGAAGGATTCAACAGTGGCCTAGAAGAAGTGGAGGACCAAATTAGTGAGTTAGAAGATGAGGTAGAGAAATAAGCACAATCTAACACCAACTGGAGAAAAAAATTAAAAAAACAGGAGGAGAGCATAAGGGAGCATTAGAACAATATGAAACAAAGTAACATATGTATCCTAGGGGTGCCAAAAGAACAACAAGAGCAGCAAGGATTAGAGAATATATTTGAAGAAAAAATGACAGAAAACTTCCCTGACATAGGGCAGAAAACAATCACTCAAGTACAGAGAGTCCCAAGCAAGATGAATCCTGGAAGATAAACACCAAGACATATTATAATTACAATGGTAAATGTCAACAACAAAAATAGAAGCTTAAAGGCTGCAAGAGAGAGACAAAGAGTTACCTACAAATGACCACTCATCATATTATCAAATAATTTCTCAACAGAAACACACAAAACTAGAAGAGAATGGAAGGAAGTATACAAAATGATGCAAAGCAAAGGACTGAATCCAAGAATATTCAATCCAGCAAGGATATCAATCAAAATTAAAGAGGAAATCAGGAGCTTCTCAGACAAAAAAAAATGCTAAGGGAGTTTACCATCCCAGCAATTCAAGAAATGCTAAAGGGAATGCTGTAAAAAGAAGAAATAGAAAGGGAGGAAGAAACACATGCATGAAGTACAGAAATGGCTACAAACAAGTACCTATCAATAATAACGTTAAACCAAAATGGATTAAATACTGTAATCAAAAGACATTGAGTGACTGAATGGATATGAAAGCATGACCAATATATATGCTGTCTACAAGAGACCCATTTCAGAACAAGGGCCTCACACAGACTGAAAATCAAAGGGTGGAAAAATATTAATCAGGCAAATGGAAATGAAAACAAAGCTGGGGTAGCAAAACTTATATCTGAAAATATAGACCTCAAAGTGAAGATCATAATAAAGAAGGCCACTTCATAATTCTAAAAGGATCAATACAAGAGGGTATAACTCTGGTAAATATATATGCATCCAATGAAAGAGCACCCAAATATATATAAAAAATACCTTCTAGATGATACCAGGGGAGAGATTGACAGCAATACAATCATAATAAGAGATTTTAATACCCAATAACATCACTGGGTAAATCCTCTAGACAAAAAAATTAGCAAAGAAACAGCAATTCTAAATGATTCACTAAATTAAAAGGACTTAATCAACATCTTTAGAACATTCCATCCCCAAACTATAGAATATAAATTCTTCTTAAGCACACATGGGACATTTTCAAAGATAGACCAACCACATATTGGGACACAGGCAAAGTCCCTCTAAATTCAAAAAGATTGAAATCATATCAAGCATCTTCTCAGATCACAGTGGCATAAAATTATAAATCAACGGCAATAAAAACAATTCCAAAAATTCAATCACTTGGAGGCTGAATAGCATACATGAAACAATGAGCTGGTTATCAATGAGATCAAATAAGAAATAGAAAACATTCTGGGGAAAAAATGACAATGAAAACACAACAATCCAAAATCTTTGGGACACAATGAAAGCAGTCCTGAGAGGGAAGTTCATAGCATTAGAGATCTACCTCAAAAACAAACAAACAAGAAAAACTGGTAATAAACCAACTAACTCTGAAACTTCAAGAATTAGAAAGAGAGCAACTAAAAAAATCCGTGAGTGAGCAGAAGGATGGAAATAATAAAGATTAGAGTGGAAATAAATTACATAGAGACCAAAAAACAATACAAAAGATCAATGAAACCAAGAGCTAGTTCTTTAAAAGTATAGACAATATTTATGAACCTCTAGAAGCAAAGAGAGAGGACTCAATAAAAAAAATCAGAAACGAAAGAGGAGGAATAACAAGAGACCCCACAGAAATACAAAGAATCATAAAAGATAATATTAGCAACACTATTCCAACAAACTAGTCAACCTAGAAGAAATGGACATATTCCCAGAAAAATATAACTTCCAAATCTCAACCAGGAGGAATTTAAAAATCTGAATAGGATTATATTAATGGAGGAAATTGAAGCAGTAGTCAAAAAACTTCCAACAAGCAAAAGCCCTGGACCAGACAGTTTCACAGGGAGTTTTATCAAACATTCAAAGAAGAATTAACTATCTTCCTCAGACTATTCAAAAAATTCAAGAGAAAGGAACACTTCCAAGCTCTTTCTCTGAAGCCAGCATTACCCTAATCCAAAAACCAGATTAAATACAATAAAAAGAAAGGAAATTACAGGTCAATTTCCTTATGAACATAGAAATTCTCAAAAAAAATATAGCAAATTGAATCTGGCATTACATGAGAAAGAAGTAATGACCAAGAGAGATTTATTCCAGGGATGCAAGGATGGCTCAATATCTGCAAATCAATAAACATGTTACACCACATAAACAAACTGAGAGATAAAAACTATATAATCATATCCATTGATGGAGAAAAAGCATTTGGCAAAATCCAACACCCTTCCTTGATAAAAACTCTCAGCAAGGTGGAAATGGAAGTATCATACCTCAATATAATAAAAGCCATATATGACAAACCCATAGCCAACATCATACTCTAATGGCAAAAACTAAAACCATTTCCCCTAAGAACAGGAAAAATACAGGTTGCCCACTCTCACTACTCCTGTTCAACATACTACTGAAAACACTAGCCATTGCAGTCAGACAAGAAGTAAAAGGCATCCAAAATGGAAAAGAAGTAAAACTGCCATATTCACAGATGAAATGATATTATACATAGAAAACCCCCAGACTACTATATTTACTAAATGAATTTGGCAAAGTAGCAACATACAAAATTAACAACCAGAGGACTATGGCTTTTCTATCCAACAATAATGCACTCACAGAAAGAGAAACTAAAAAAGCAATCCCATTTACCATTGTAACAAAAACCTTAAGATACCTAGGAATAAATTTATCCAAGGAGATAAAGGACCTGTACTCAGAAAATATTAGGATGCTGCAAAAAGAAATAGAGGAAGACATGAATGAATGGAAGAATATACCATGTTCATTGATTGGTAGAATCATCATTAAAATGTCCATACAATCCAAAGCAATTTACAAATTCAATGCAATCACCATTAAAATACTAATGGCATATGACAAAGATATAGAATAAACTCTCCAAAAATTCATCTGGAATAAATAAAGACCCCGAATAGCTGCATCAATCTTCAGAAAGAAAAACAAAGTAAGAGGCATCTCAATACCAGTTATCAAGTTGTATTACAAAACCACTGTTTTCAAAACTGCCTGGTACTGGCACAAGGACAGAAATATAGACCAATGGAACATAACAGAGAACCCAGAAATCAACACAAGCCAGTATGCTCAATTCATATTTGACAAAGGGGGCAAGAGCATACAATGAAGTCAAGACACTCTCTTCAATAAATGGTGTTGGGAAAATTGGACAGATACCCTCAAAATAATGAAACTAGACCACCAACTTAAACCATACACAAAAATAAACTCAAAATGGATAAATGACTTAAATATAGAAGGGAAACCATAAAAATCTTAGATTAACCCACAGGCATTGAAATAGCAGACATATGCCAAAACAATATCTTCACTGGTACAGCTCCTAGGGCAATGGTAACTAAGGAGAAAATAAACAAATGAGACTATATCAAAATAAAAAGCTTCTGCACTGCAAAAGAAATCATCAACAAAACAACAAGAAAGCCCACTGTGTGGTAGAATCTATTTGCCAATGTTATCTCCGATAAGGGTTTAATCTCCAACTTTTACTGGGAACTCATACAACTTAACAAAAGGAAGATAAACAACCCAATCAAAAATTATGCAAAAGACCTAGACACTTTTCAAAAGAGGACATACAAACAGCCAAGAAACATTACATGAGAAAGATGTAATGACTAAGAAGTAGGGTTTATTTTATAGGGTATATTATATAGGGATGTATTAAAACATGCTTAAATTAGTAATCATCCAAGAGATGCAAATCAAAACCATAAGGTACCATCTCACAACTGTCAGAATGGCTATCATCAACAAATATACAAATGACAAGTTGCCTGTGAGGAAGCAGAGAAAAAGGAATCCTCCTTTACTGCTGGTGGGAATGCAGGCTGGTGTAACCACTTGGAAAATATTATGGCATTTTCTCAAAAAATTAAAAATGGAACCGCCATTTGACTTAGTAATATCACTTCTAGAAATACATCCCAAAAAAACAGAAACACCAGTCAGAAAGGTTATATATACCCCCATGTTCATAGCAGCACAATTTACCATAGCTAAGATTTGGAAACAGCTTAGGTGTCCATCAGCAGATCAGTGGATTAATATACTCTGGTACATCTTCACAATGGAATACTATGTTGCTGTAAAAAGGAAGGAACTCCTACCATTTTCAGCAGCTTGGATAGTCCTCAAAAGCATTATGCTAAGCAAAATAAGTCAGTTGGAGAAAGGTAAATATTTCATGATCTCACTCATTTGTGGAATATAGTGAAAAACATAAACTGATGAACAAAAACAGATCCAGAGACAGAGAAGCAACTATCAGACCATTGAACATCAGAGGGAAGGTAGGGGAGGGTGGAGGTAAGGGTAGTTGATCAACCAAAGATCTTGTATGCATGCATATAAGCATAACCAATGGACACAGACACCAGGGGGTTGAGGGCATGAACGGGGGCGATGGTGGCAATGGGGGATAAATACATGTGGAAAACTTGTGCTTGACAGCCATTTTGTAGTAAGCTCCAGCCACATTAGCACTAACCTCAGGCTAGGTTTCTATTACCCCAAGCCCTATCTCTTTCCTGTAAGCCAGGTGTTTCACCTTAAGGGCTAGGTCTCATTCCTCCTTCTCCCTATAAATACCCCGAACTCCTCCTGAATAAACGAGACTTGATCAGAACTTTTTCTTGTCTCCATTCCTTGTGTCTCTTGTCCCTTTCATCCCCACGCCTCCTCTAGGGTCCTCATTGACTTAACCCGCCAGTCGGGACAAGTACACATATGGAATACCTTAATCAATAAAAAAAAGAATCAACCAATGAATGCATAACTATGTGAAGACATCTCTCTCTCTCTCTCTCTCTCTCTCTCTCTCTCTCGCTCTTTCCTTCTTCTATTTCTAAAATCAGTCAATCAGTAAAATGTGAAAAAAATAAAAATACAGTGAGGTATCAACTCATACCTTTCAGAATGGCTATCATCAATAAATAAGTCATCAACAATATTGCCTAGAATGTGAAGAAAAGGGAACCTTCATGCACTGATTGTGAAAATGCAGATTGGTACATCCACTGTAGACAAAAGTATGGTGTTTACTCAAAAATTTAAAAATGGAACGTCCATGTGACCCAATTATTCCATTTGTGTAATATATTTGAAGAAATCCTATACACTGATTTCAAAGAATATAAGCACCTATATGTTCATTACAGCATTATTTACAACTAGAGGCCCGGTGCATAAAATTTGTGCACTTGGGGGAGTCGCTCAGCCCAACCTGCACCCTCTCCAATCTGGGACTGCTTGGGGGATGTTTGACTGCCTGTTTAGGCCTGATCCCTTTCATAATCTAGGACTTCTGGCTCCCAACTGCTCACCTTCCTGCCTGATTGCCCTTAACTACTTCTGCATGCTAGCCTGATCACCCCTTAACCACTCTTCTGCCAGCCTGATTGATGACTAACTTCTCCCCTGCCAGCCCAATCATTCCCAACTGCCCTCCCCTGACAACCCAGTCACCCCAAATGCCCTCCCCTGCATAGTCCTTCTTTATTAGATAGGGTTATTTTTCCTTTAACATATTGGACAGCCCTAACTGATTTGGTTAGGTGGATGGAGCATCAGCCTGCAGACTCAAGGGTCCCAGGTTGGATTCCGGTCAAGGGCATGTACCTTGGTTGGGGGCACGTACCCATTGGGGAGTGTGCAGGAGGCAGCTGATTGATGTTTCTCTCTCATACATGGTTCTAGCTCTCTATCTCTTTCCCTTCCTCTCTGTAAAAAATCAATAAAATATATATTTTTTAAAAAAGAAACATTTAAGATTCCTCCATATCTGCCTGGCTGGTGTGACTCAGTGGTTGAGACCACAGGCTGCCGCAGGTGGGAGGGGATCGTGCCATGGGGGTGTGCACCCCTCCAGGCTGAGACCCCAGCCCAGGCTGCCACCACTGACAGGGGATTGGCCTGGGGAGTGAATTTGTTTGTGTTTTTTATAAAGGGTCAGGAAGGCCTCTAGGCAGCATTCCACCAGGCTGCTTACTCTGCAGGCTCTCAGTGGCAACCCTCCCTGAGACTGGGGGACTCAGGCAGGGCTGAGAGGACTGCGTGCCGCCATCTTGTGGCTATGGGTGTTGCCATTTTTGTCACAGAGTGACAGTTAATTTCCATATTATTCTTTTATTAGAAAGGATAGCCAATATTTGGAAGCAGCCCAAGTACCTATC
This sequence comes from Lasiurus cinereus, assembly GCA_011751065.1. Classification (NCBI taxonomy): domain Eukaryota; kingdom Metazoa; phylum Chordata; class Mammalia; order Chiroptera; family Vespertilionidae; genus Lasiurus; species Lasiurus cinereus. Next base: position 24,031,547 of record JAAGEH010000029.1, on the reverse strand, counting down.
AATAGATGAGTAAATGAAAAATCTATGATACATTTACAGAATGGAATTATACTCAGCCATTACAAAGAAGGATATCATACATTTTGGGACAGTATGCATGTACCTGGAGATTATTTTGCAAAGTGAAATGAGCCAAAGAAAGACAAATATCATAAGATTTCAGTTATAAGTGAACTCCAATGAACAAAATAAATAAACAAATACAATAGAAACAAACTAATAGATACAGAGAAATGACTGGCAGTTCCCAGAGTGGAGGGTGATTATGAGCAAAAAACACACCCTCATAGACAGGAACAAAGTATGGTGATTTCCAGAGAGAAAAAGGAGTGGGGAAGATAAAAGGTGACAAAAAGAGGCTTGACTTTTGGTAGTGAACACACAATATAATATACACATGATATATTATACAATCATACACGTGAAACCTATACAATTTTATTAATCAATATAACTTCAATAAATGCAATATTTTTTTAAATACAGAACCCATTTAAGATAAAAAACAAAGTGGGAATAAAGGTAATATATCTCATCATATTAAAGGCCATATAAGGCGAACATACAGCTAACATTATATTCAGTTGAGAAAAACTAAATGTGTTTTTCTTAAGATCATGAACAAGTTATGGATTTTCCTTTTACCACTCTTACTCAACATAGTACAGGAAGTTCTAGCCACATCATTCAGACAAATAGAAGAAATAAAAATGCATCCACATTAGAAAGAAAGAAAATCTACATTATTTCCAGAGGACATAATGCTGTATATTGAGGACCCTAGAGATTCCACCAAAAACCTACAATAATATATAAATACTAGAGGCCCATTGCAAGAAGATTCATGCAATAGGTCTTCCTTCCCCTGGCTGCCAGCACTGGTTTTCCTCCAGTACCCGGGACCCAGGTCTTCACTCTGGCCACAGCAGGAATCCAAGCCTCTTCAGTCATCAGTCTTCAGTAGTCTTCAGCAGAGGTGTGATGGGGGCATCATTTTTCCCTGATCACTGGGTTGCCTCCTGTTTCTGAGGGCCACCAGACTGTGAGAGGGGGAGGCTAGGCTGACAGACCCATTGCTCCAGTGCATGAATTTTCATGCATTAGGCCTCTAGTATCATGGGAATGTAAAGTACACCTTACCAAATGTAGTCAGATATCCTATCTAATAAAAGAGTAATATGGTAATTGAACATCACTCCATGATTCCCACAGCCAATCAGGAGGGAATATGCAAATTATCAGGAAAAAGATGGCAGTAGCCATGGAGCCATCTGGAGACAGGCGATGCTTGGGTCACCCCCAGCAATGGAGGAGGAGGCTTCCTGCCCACCCTGGCCTTCCGTTAAAGGAGAGGCCTGTGGGCGGCAGCCACAGAGCAGGCCGGAGTGAGCAGGAGGCTTGGGTCAGCCAGGCTGGCTGCTGAGGGAGGGGCCTGCAAATGTCCCTCAGCTCCTCATCCAGGCTGACCATACCACCATTGGGGTGTGGGTAGCTGCTGGGGTGTGTGGCCAGCCTGTAAACAGCCATCAGCCCCTCAACCAGACTGGACAGGCACCCCAGCGGGGACTCCTATACTGAAGGGGGTGTGGCCAGCATTAAAACGGCCCTCAGCCCCTCATCCAATCTGGCCAAGCCCCTACAGTGGGGTCCCTCACCCCAATGGGTGCATGACTGGCCTGAAAACACCACCCTTAACTGGGACACCCTTTAGGGCAAACCAGCCAGCCTCCACCCATGCACCAGGCTTCTATCTATACTAATAAAAGGGTAATATGCTAATTACACTGGGAGATCTTACAGGAGACCTTCCAAATATTCTTCTGTACAAAGCCATGGTGGTAGGGCCAAGGTAGAGGTGGTTAGAAACCAAGAGGGGAGGGAAGTTGTGGGTGATCAGGCCAGGATGGGACAGCAGTTGTGGGTGATCAGGCCAATGGGGGAGCAGTAGGGGATGAGCAGGTTGTTGGGGAGGGTAAGTGGGGGTGAGCAGGCTAGCAGGGGCGCAGTTGGTGTTGAGCAGTGCAGCAGGGGTGCAGTTGGAGGCAAGCAGGCTGGCAGGGGCAGAAGTTGGGGGTGATCAGGCTGGTGGGGGGCAGTTTGGGGTGAACAGGTTGGCATGGGGGCAGCTGGGTGCAAGCAGGCCATCAGACAGAGTAGTTAGGGGCAATCAAGCAGGCAAGCAGGTGAGTGGTTAGGAGCCAGCAGTACCATATTGCAAGAAGAATCAGGCCTAAACTGGCAGTCAGACATCTCCCGAGGGGTCCCAGATTGGAGGTGGTGCAGGACAGGCTGAGGAACACCCCCCGTGCATGAATTTTATGCACCGTTCTACTAGTGTTGTAATAAACTATTTATGGTGACAGGTGAGTACTGTAATTCTTGGGAGAAACCTTTTCACTGTATATGATTATCTAACAATTATGTTGTACACCTAAAACTGATACAAAATATTAAATATAAACTATCATTTAAAAATAAATTATGGTTTTGACTCTAACATTTAATTCTTTAATCCATGTTGAACTAATTCTTGTGTGTGGGGTAAGAATATCGTCTAGTTTCCTTTTTTAAAGGTATTTGTCCAATATTCCAACACCATTTATTGAATAGATTATCTTTATACCATTGTATGTTTTTACCACACCTCTTTTGTCAAATATCAACTGACTATAAATGTGTGGGTTTATTCCTGATCTTCCTATTCTGTTTCATTGATTTATGTGTCTGTTTTTATGCCAGTACCATGCTGCTTTGTGATGTCCTTGTAGTATAGCTTGATATCAGATAGAGTGACACTTCCAACTTTGTTCTTCTTTTTCAAGATTCTGTTTATTTTCTGGGTTTTTTGTGGTTCAGTATACATTTTTGGAATTTTGTTCAAGTTCTGTCAAATGCACCATCAATATATTGATAGAAATTTCCTTGAATCCACAGATTGCTTTGAATAGTGTGGGCATTTTATTTATGTTAGTGCTTTGTATCCACGAACTCAGTATATAATTCCACATATTTGTATCTTCTTTAATTTCTTTCTTCAGTGTCTTATAATTTTCATTCTAAACTTATTTTACATCCTTAGTTAAATTTATTCCGAGTTAACTTACTTTGCTGTTGTTGCAATAATAAATGGGATTGTTTACTTAGTTTCCCTTTCTGATAGTTCATTCTTGGTGTAGAAAAATGAAACAAATTTCTAGATATTTATTTAGTATTATACTACTTTACTGAGTTCATTTATCTGCAGCTATTGATATAATCACGTGGTTTTTATCATTTATTTTTATAAGGTGCGTCACATTTATTGATTTGCAGATATTATACAAAGTTTGCATTCCGGAGATAAATCCTACTTGATCATGGTGTATGATCTTTTTAATGTATTGCTGGATCCTGTTTTCTTATATTTTGTTAAATATTTTATCATATATGTTCACAAGGGATATTGGCCTGTAATTCTCTTTCATGTAGTGTATTTATCTAGTTTTAGGATTAGGGAAATTCTTGCCTCATAATATAAGTTTGAGAGTCTTCCTCATCTTTCTTTTTTTTTTTTTGGACAAATTCAAAAAGGATAGGTGTTACTTTTTTGGTTTATTTTTTGAGTATTTGGTAAAATTCACCTGTGAGCCCATCTGGTCCAGAATTTTTGTTTATTGAACTTTTTTGTTTTATTTTGTTACTGCTTCAATTTTCCTACTTGTAATCTGTCTGTTCAGATCCTCTGATTCTCCCTGATTTAGTTTTGGATGTCTGTATGTTTCTAGGAATTTATCCATTTCATGCAAGTTTTCCAAATTGTTGGCATATAGTTGTTCATAACATTTGTTAACAACAGGTGTCATCCATACCCAGATGTCACCGCCAAGTGTCTAGAATGTAAGGAACTAGTGACCAGAACCACTTCTGGATTTCAGCCTGCCAATGGACCTGGTTGGTTTTGGTTATGCAGCCCTTATAAGATTCAGAACTATTTTTGGATATAAGCAGAGAGTATCATGGATATGTATTTGATGAACAGAATATGATGACACCAAGTAAAAACCTGTAAACAACAATTAAAAGTTGATGTTTCAAGATGGCTGAAATTCAGTGGACATTGCATCCACCTGTTCCCAGCCCCATAGAAGATTTACAGCTAAATTACAGTGTAATCAATCTGAATAACCAAATGAAGATTAGATGAACCAAAATATTATAACCAAGCCCTTCTTACATACAAACTGGTAAGAAAGGCTGAGACTTGAGAAGGGATAGCCCATTCACACAGGTGTGGTGCCCAGCTGGGGGGATATGACAGCTGTAGTACTTCCTCTCTATAGGAGTGGGGATCTTAAACCCACAAAGAGATCCTCAACCTGAGAAAGGCAGAGGAGACCACATAGCATCTCATGGTGGAAAGCAGAGTGGGTTCAGTTTGCCTGGGAGTCTCAGATCATACCCTCCCAGGGAAGAGTGCTTCTATTGTTGCAGCACTAACTTGGGGAGTTTACACTCTGGACTCTGACTGCTGGTGAAGCCACACTGCTGTACTAGGGGTGAGTACATACAGCCATCCTCTCTGCAGCAGCATAGAGGACTTTAAGGGGCCCTCTATTTTCTAGGGAGGCTTTTGGAGAAGACCCAGACATTGACTAAACTGTGTCTTGGGAATGAGGACCTGTCTCTCCCACCTTGAGTGTATCTCCAATGCCCCCCACCCCGACCTGTTTGGTCACTAGTCCTGCCCTGTTTTGCTTAGTTTAGAGGTTCAGAATTTAAACTTGGCTCTATCATGCTTGGTTCAGCAGTGTAGGGGGTGCATTCCTAGTTGAGAATTTCAACCCTGCTCTGCTGAGACCACCTATACAGAGATATATGAGTGTTGCTCAGGCCTGGGAACTTTGGCCCCATTGTGCTTGGTTTAGGAGCATAGAGGGACCGGGGAACCAAAAATCTGGGATTTTCAAACTGTGTCTCCCAGGAAGCTTCTGTCTAGGAGCCAGAAAGATAAGTGCTGGGCTATGTGGCAATATTGAGGGCAGGCAAATCAAATCTTCCCTGCTAGTTCAGCTTGCACTTCCTAGAAAATGATAAGTGTCTAACCAGCATCTACAGGCATTCAAACACCACCCCCAAAGAGCTACTGTTTGGATCAACCCTGCCAAGTCCAAGATAACTCTGCTGGATGAAGTTTCAAGGAGAAAAAGAAGAGGGGCTAACGGTGGGAACATTAAAAGTATGAGACCCATGAAGATTATTGTCTAGGACTGGGACAAAGTGTTTTATACCCCTCTTGTGGGTTAGGCCAGCATCTTGAAGATCCTTGATGTATCCTTCTGAACCTGTAGCAGCTTAGCATGCTGCTACAGAGAGGATGGCTATCTGTACCCAACCTGAATCTGCACCAAGCCCTGCTAGGGGGAACTAAATTTGAAGACTTTGACAAAGACTGAGGTGTTTGGCTTAGAAGCAAGGGATAATTTCCTGTCACTGAGTGCCTGAATGAGTGATCCTCAAGTAGGGGATACATGAGCCCTATCTTCCTGACCCAAGTTGCTCTGCCCTACTCTCAACCTAGGGAAGGGACTATGAACTTCTGCTAGCCTGGGGTCAGCTTACAGTCTTTCTTTGTAAGGCTATGGAGAAATACCAGACACCCTGAGAGGGAAGTGGTTTAGCTGATTGTTGGAGGCAGGCCTCAGGGAGCCTCAGGTCTTTTACAGATCTGCTCCCAATGATAAACTGAAAGAAGCCAACCTTTACACAGATTGCCCCCTCCCATGTACACTCAGGTCTAGTAGATGCAAACGCAAACAGCGAACAGTGTGGTAGCTTCAGACAAGTAGCCCAAGGCAGATTGCACACAATATCTGAGTGCAACCTATACCTGAACCCCATCCAAATGGACCCAGAACCAACACAACCAGTGTTGAGCTTCAGACAACACCAGAACTTGACCGAACTGGCCACATAAACAGCACACTCAAAGGTAGATTCTAGAAGACACTAGAACCTGCTAGGAACAACCCTGCATCAGAGGACAGCCCCTTACAGTGTCTCAAAAATGGTGATTGAGGTTTACCCCTATAGTCACCCAGCCTGGAGAAGTTAATTCCACCCAGGAAAGGGCTTAGGGTATTCAAGACTCAACTACACAACACATAAGAAATATTCCTGGGAGGGGAAAAATGGAGGCAGAATAGACAGACGCATCTAGAGTTTTGTCACTGGGCAGAGTGAGAGAGAGCAGCTGAGAGTCGCAAGGGGAGTGTTTGTTGGCAAGTTAAGAGTCAGTTATCCTCCAGGAGAAGGCGGGGAACTGCTGGACGGGGCTCTCCCGGACAGGCAGCCCAACTGCCACGGGGTTTTTGTCAGCCGGAGTCACCAGCGCGAACGCGGAGACCACACCATCTTGCAGAGGGAGGTGGATGTCTGCGGTGGTACGAAAGCTGCGGCTGGCTGGCTGAAGCACCCACCACACAGCAGAGACCCAGAACACCGCTGTCCAATTGGCACAGACACGCGGCGGATTCAGAGATCCACACAGCACACGGAAAGGTCAGATTTCGCCTGGGATAAGTTCATTTATTTATTTAATTTTTTCTCCATCTCCCAATTTGATTTTGGCACTTCTTTCCTTTCTTTTTCCCTCAATTTGCTCTTCCTCTTTCTCTACTTACCCCTAATTTTTCTTTCATTGGTGGTCACCTTATGGGTGATTATTTACATCGTGAATACATTTCTGTTCAGTGCCTGTGTGCCTTACCGGGTCTTGTTGTAGTTTGTGCCTTTGAATCAACGTAAGTGAGAGAACTACATAACCAGACATCTGGAGAAGGAAAACCATGGGAAGAAGAAGAAACAGCCCACATACGACAGATAGGCAGGTATCACCAGAAAAGGAAGTAAACGAAATAGAAGCAGAAATAAGCCTGCCAGAGAAAGAGTTCAGAGAAATGATCATGAGGTGGATGAAAAGAACGGAAGACAAATTCGACCTTGTGAGTAAGAGCCAAGAGGAAATGAAGAAGACCCAAGAGGAAATGAAGAAGACCCAAGAAGAAATGCAAAAGAAGAAGAAATGCAGAACCTAAGAGAAATGCAGAATAATCAAGAAGAAATGAAAAATGACATCACTGCTTTAAAGAACTCAATAGAAAACATCAAAAGTAGACTAGAAGAAGCAGAGGACCACGTCAGTGAGCTAGAAAACACGGTAGGAAAAAATACCCAAGTACAGCAGCTTCTAGAAAAAAAAGTTAAAAAGCAAGAGGAGAGTCTAAGGGAACTTTGGGATAACATGAAACAAAACAACATCTGCATAATTGGGGTTCCAGAGAGAGTGGAAACTGAACAAGGATTAGAGAACCTGTTTGAAGAAATAATGACAGAAAATTTCCCCAATATAGGAAAGAAAAACCCACACATATCCAAGATGCTCACAGAGTCCCAAGCAAAATTAACCCCAACAAACCAACACCAAGGCACATTATAATTAAATGGGCAAACACCAACGACAAAGTAAGAAGCTTAAAAGCAGCCAGAGAGAAACAGAAAGTTACCTACAAAGGAACCCCCATAAGACTAGCTACTGATTTTTCAACAGAAACTCATCAGGCCAGAAGGGAATGGAATGAAATATACAAAGTCATGCAAAGGAAGGGTCTGAATCCAAGAATACTGTACCCTGCAAGACTCTCAATCAAAATTGAAGGTGAAATCAGAAAGTTTACAGACACAAAATGACTAAGGGAAAATATTACCACCAAACCAGCAATGCAAAAAATGTTAAAGGGTCTGCTATAATAAAAAGAAAGAGGAAGCAAAGAAGGAACTCGGGAATAAAAAGTAAAAATGGAGACAGATAAGTACATATCAATAATAACTTTAAATGTAAACGGATTAAATGCTCCAATCAAGAGACATAGGGTAACCGATTGCATAAGAAAATGTGATCCATATATCTGCTTTCTACAAGAAACCCACCTCAGGAAAAGAGATACACACGGATTGAGGGTGAAGGGATGGAACATGGTATTTCAGGCAAATGGAAATGAAAAAAAGGTGGGGTGGCAACACTTATATCTGACAAATTAGATCTCAAAGTATAGGACATAAGAGATAAAGAAGGCCACTTCATAATACCAAAGGGAACAATCAAACAAGAAGAAATAACTCTAGTAAACATATATGCACCCAATATAGGAGAACGTAAATACATAAAAAAAAAACTCTTGAAGGATATTAAGGGAGAGATTGACAGCAATACAATCATAGTAGAAGACTTTAGTACCCCATTGTCACCATTGGACAAATCTTCTAAACAAAAAATCAGCAAAGTAACATCAATCCTAAATGGCTCACTAGAATAGATGGAATTAATTGACATCTTCAGAACATTTCACCCCAAAGCCACAGAATATACATTCTTCTCGAGTGCACATGGGTCATTTTCAAAGATAGGTCATATGTTGGGTCATAAGAAAAGTCACTTCAAATTCAAGAAGATAGAAATCATATCAAGCATTTTCTCAGACCCAAGTGACATAAATCTGGAAATCAACTATAATAAAAACAATACAAAGAAATCAAACACATGGAGACTAAACAGCATGGTATTAAACAACGACCGGGTAACCAGAGAGATCAAGGAAGAAATAAAAAGCATCATGGCAACAAATGTCAATGACATCACAACAATACAAAATTTATGGGACACAGTGAAAGCAGTCTTGAGAGGGAAGTGCATAGCCCTACAATCCTAATGCAAAATACAGGAAACAATGCTAATAAACCTACAACTCAAAAGCTAGAAGGAGAGCAACAAGAAAAGCCCAGTGTGCTCAGAAGGAAGGAAATAGTAAAGATCAGAGCGGAGATAAACAACTTGGAGACCAAAGAAACAATTTAAAAGATCAACAAAACAAAGAGCTGGTTCTTTGAAAGGATAAACAAGATTGATGCACCTCTAGCCAGGCTCACCAAGAAGCAAAGAGAGAAGACCCAAATAAACAAAATCAGAAATGAAAGAGGAAAAATAACAACAGATGCTGTGGAAATACAAAGTGTTGTTAAAAAGTACTATGAACAACTCTATTCCAACAAATTGGACACCATGCAAGAAATGGACATTTTCCTAGAAAAATATAACCTTTCAAAACTCAATGCAGAGGATGCCAAACATCTCAATAGCCCAATAACTATGGAAGAAATTGAAGCAGTCATCAAAAAGCTTCCAGCATATAAAAGCCCGGGACCAGATGGCCACACAGGAGAGTTTTACCAAATACTCAAGGAAGAATTAAAACATATCCTCCTCAGACTATTCAAAAACATTCAAGAAGAAGGAACATTTACAAACACCTTCTATAAAGCCAGCATCACCCTAATACCAAAACCAGATAAAGACAACACAATGAAAGAGAATTATAGGCCAATATCTCTCATGAATATAGATGCCAAAATCCTCAACAAAATTCTAGCAAACTGGATCCAGCAGTACATCAGAAAGATCATACACCATGACCAAGCAAGATTCATCCCAGGAATGCAGGGATGATACAATATCCACAAATCAATAAACATGATACATCACATAAACAAAATGAGAGATAAAAATCACATAGTCATATCAATTGATGATGAAAAAGCATTTGACAAAATATAATACCCTTTCTTGATGAAAACTTCCAGCCAAGTGGAAATAGAAGGAGCATACCTCACCATCATAGAAGCCATATATGATAAACCCACAGCTAACATCATACTCAATGGGCAAAAACTAAAACCATTTCCCCTAAGAACAGGAACAAGACAGGGATGCCCACTCTCACCTCTCCTGTTCGACATAGTACTGGATGTATTAACCATTGCAATTAGACAAGAAGAAGAAATAAAATGCATCTAAATTGGAAAGGAAGAAGTAAAGCTGTCCTTATTTGCAGATGACATGATATTGTACATAAAAAACCCAAAGGACTCCATTCCAAAACTAATTGACTTAATAAATGAATTTGGCAATGTGGTAGGATACAAAATTAATGCTATGAAGTCTGTGGCATTTCTATACACTATTACTGAAATTACAGAAAGAGAGACTAAAAAAGCAATCTCATTTACCATCGCACCACAAAAAAAAAAGATACCTAGGAATAAACCTAACTAAAGAGGTAAAAGACCTATAGGTAGAAAACTACAGGACACTGAAAAAAGAGATAGAGGAAGATGTCAATAGATGGAAGAGCATACCATGCTCATGGATTTGGAGAATCAACATCATTAAAATGTCCATACTACCCAAAGCTATCTATAGATTCAATGCACTACCCATTAATACACCAATGACATATTTCACAGACCTAGAAAGAATTCTTCATAGATTCATCTGGAACAAAAAAAGACCACGAATAGCCACAGCAATTCTGAGAAAGAAGAATAATGTAGGTGGGATTTCAATACCAGATTTCAAGCTATATTAGAAAGCAACTGTTCTCAAAACAGCCTGGTACTGGCACAAGAACAGGCATATAGTCCAATGGAATAGAATAGAGAACCCAGATATCCACCCAAACCACTATGCTCAACTAATATTTGCAAAGGAGTCATGAACATACAATGGAGCCAAGATGGCCTCTTCAATAAATGGTGTTGGGAAAATTGGACAGATATATGCAAAAAAACGAAAGTGGACCACCAACTTACACCAAATACAAAAATAAACTCAAAATGGATACAGCACTTAAACATTAGAAGGGAAAACATAAAAATACTAGAGAAATCCACAGGTAGCACAATCTCAGACACATGCTGAAAGAACTTCTTCACTGATACTCTCCAAAAGAAATGGAGGCTAAAGAAAAATAAGCAAATGGGACTATGTCAAAATAAAAAACTTTTGCACAGCAAAAGAAACCATCAAAAAAACAACAAAAAAGACCACTGTATAGGAGAACATATTTTCAAATGTTATCACTGATAAAGGTTTAATCTCCAAAATCTACAGCCAACTTATACAACTTAATAAAAGGAAGATAAACTATCCATTAAAAAATGGGCAATGGACGGAAATACAACCTTTTCGAAAGATGACAGAAGGAAGGCAAGAGACACATGAAAACATGTTCAAAGTCACTAATTATCTGAGAGATGCAAATCAAAACGTCAATATGATACTATCTTACACCTGTCAGAATGGTAATCATCAACAAATCAACAAAGGACAAGTGTTGGTCAAGATGCGGAGAAAAAGGAACCCTTGTGCACTGTTGGTGGGAATGCAGACTGGTGCAACCACTTTGGAGAATAGTATGGAGTTTCTCAAAAAACTAAAAATGGAACTCCCATTTGACCCAGCAATCCCACACTTAGGAATTTATCCTCAAAAATTACAAACACCAATCAGAAAGGATTTATGCACCCCTATGTTTATGGCAGCACAATTTACATTAGCTAAAATTTGGAAACAATCTAGGTGCCCATCAGCAGATGAGTGGATCAGAAAACTATGGTACATCTACACAATGAAATTCTATGCAGCCTTTCAAAAGAAGGAATTCTTACCATTCACAGCAACCTGGATGGAACTGGAGAGCCTTATGCTTAGTTAAATAAGCCAGTCAATGAAGGGGAAGCAACACATGATCTCACTCATTTGTGGATAATAAAGAACATTGTAAACTGATGAACAAAGGATATATACAGAGGCATTAAAACATCAAACAGACTATCAAATTATAGCAGGGAGATGAAGGAGAGGTGGGGTAGATAAGAGATCAATCAAAGCACTTTTATCCATGCATATGAGCATAACCAATGAACATAGACACTGGGGGGTTGGGGCATGCCTGGGTGGGAGGTGGACAATGGGCAGATGTGTATACATGTAATACAATAAAAAAAGAAGTAAGAAAAAGGCAATAAGAAACACAAACATTAAGGTAAAATATAATGATAAGCATGAAATTGTCAATAAAACATTAAACCTAAATGGATTGAATGCACCAATCAAAAGATATAGGGTAGCTGAATGTTTAAGAAAACATGACCCATGTATTTGCTGTCTACAAGAGACCCACCTGAGAGCAAAGAATTCACATAGACTGAGAGTGAAGCGATGGAAAAACATTCTTCAGGCAAATAGAAATGAAATGAGCTGGGGTCGTCATACTAATATATGATAACATAGACCTCAAAGTATAGGACATAACAAGAGATAATGAAGGCGACTTTAATACACCATTGGCATCAGTGGACAAATCCTCTAGACAAAAAAAATCAGCAAAGATACAGCAATTTTAAATAACTCAATGGATCAGATGGACCTAATTGACATCTTCAGAGCATTTTACCACCAAACCATGGAATATAAGTTCTTCTCAAGTGCACATGGGACATTTTAAAAAATAGACCACATATTGGGTCACAAACAGTGTCTCCCCAAATTCAAAAGATTGAAATCATATCAAGCATTTTCTCAGACCACAATGGCATAATTTTAGAAATAAACTGCAGTAAAAATATTCCTAAAAATTCAAACACTTGGGAGCTGTATAGCATGCTATTAAACAATTTTTAGTTACCAATGAGATCAAAGAAGAAATTGAAAAGATCCCGGAGACTAATGACAACAAAAACACAACCATGCAAATGCTATGGGAAACAATGAAAGCAGTCCTGAGATGGAAGTTTATAGCTCTACAGGTCTACCTCAAAAAACAATAAAAAAGGTTAATGAATCATTTAACTCAATAACTCAAAGAATTACAAAGAGAGTAACAAGAAAAGCCCACAGTGAGCACAAAGAAGGGAATAATAAAGATCAGAGCAAAAATGAATGACATAGAGACAGAAAAAGAAACAAACAAACAAACAAAAACACTACAAAAGATCAACAAATCCAAGAGCTAGTTCTTCGAAAGAATAAACAAGATTGATGAACCTCTAGCCAGGCTCACGAAGAAGCAAAGAGAGAGGACCCAAATAAACAAATCAGAAATTAAAGAGGTGAAATAACAACAAACCCCACAGAAATACAAAGGATTGTTACAAAATACTATGAAAAATTCTATTGTAACAAATTACACATCCTATAGGAAATGGACACATTCTTAGAAAAAACACAACCTTCCAAAATTCACTCAGGAAGATTCTAAAAATCTCAGTACACTGATAACTATGGAAGAAATTGAAGCAGTCATCAAAAAGCTTCCAGCAAACAAAAGCCTAGGGTCAGATGGCTTCACAGGGGAATTTTACCAAACATTCAAGGAAGAACTAAAACCTATACTCTTCAAACTATTCCAGAAAATTGAAGAGGAAGGGACACTTCCAAACTCCTTCTATAAAACCAGCATCATCCTATTACCAAAACCAGATAAAGACAACAAAATGAAAGAGAATTACAGGCCAATATCCCTCTTGAACATAGATGCCAAAATCCTCAACAAAATTTTAGCAAATAGGATCCAGCAGTATATCAGAAAGATCAGACATCATGACTAAGTGAGAGTTATCCTGGTATTTATGCAAGGATGGTACAATATTGGCAAATCAATAAATGTGATACAGCACATAAAGAAATTGAGGGGGAAAAATCACATAGTCATATCAATTGATGCAGAAAAAGCATTTGACCAAATCCAACATTCATTCTTGATTAAAAAAATCTCAGCAAGATGGGAAAAGAAGGATCATACCTCAACATAATAAAATCCATTAATGACAACCCCAAAGCCAACATTATACACAATAGGTAAAAACTAAAACCATTTGCCCTAAGAACATGAACAAGACAGGCATGCCCACTCTCACCACTCTTACTCAACATAGTGCTAGAAGTACTAACCATTGAGATCATACAAGAAAAAGAATTAAAAGGCATCCAAATTGAAAAAGAAGAAGTAAAACTGTCCATATTTGCAGATGACATGATACTTTACATATAAAACCCTAAAGACTCCATCAAAAAATTATTACACGTGACAAATGAATTCAGCAATGTAGCAGGATACAAAATTAATGCCAAGAAATCTATGGCATTTCTATACACCAATAATTAACTTACAGAAAGAGAGACTAAAAAAGCAATCCCATTTACCATTGCACCAAAAAATTAAGATACCTAGGAATAAACTTAACTAAAGAGGTAAAAGACCTATATATGGAAAACTGCATGACACTGAAAAAGAGATAGAGGAAGACATAGACAGATGAAAGAACATATCATGTTCATGGATTGGTATTATCAACATCATCAAAATGTCCATACTACCGAAAGCAATCTACAGATTCAATGCAATACCCATTAAAATACCCACGGCCTATTTCACAGACCTAGAACAAACTTTCCAAAATTTCATCTGGAATAAAAAAAGACGCTGAATAGCTATAGCAATCCTGAGAAAGAAGAACAAAGTAAATCGGATCTCAATACCAGATTTCAAGCTGTATTACAAAGCCACTATTCACAAAATAGCCTGGTACTGGCACAAGAACAGACATATAGATCAATAGAATAGTATAGAGAACCCACTATAAAACCACAAAGGAGGCATGAAAATACAATGAAGTCAGGACAGTCTCTTCAACAAATAATGCATAGAAAATTGGACAGATACATGCAAAAAAATGAAACTAGATCACAACTTACACCATACACAAAAAATAAACTCAAAATGGATAAAGGACTTAAACATAATACAGGAAACCATAAAAGTACTAGCAAAATCCACAGGCAGCAAAATCTCTGACATATGCTGAAGGAACTTCTTCACTGATACAGCTCCCAGGGCAATGGAAACTAAAGAGAAAATAAACAAATGGGACTACATCAAAATAAAAAGCTTTTGCACAGCAAAGAAAACTATCAATAAAACAATAAGAAAGCCCACTACATGGGAGAACATATTTGCCAATGATATCAACAATAAGGGTTTAATCTCCAACATTTACAGAGAATCAATAAATGGGCAACTCATCTAAATAGGCACTTTTTGAAACAAGACAGAAGGAAGGCCAAGAGACATATGAAAATCTGCTCAAAATCACTAATCAACAGAGAGATGCAAATCAAAACAACAACGAGCTACCATCTCACACCTGTCAGAATGGCTATCATCAACAAATCAACAAATGACAAGTGTTGGGGAGGTTGTGGAGAAAAAGGGTCTCTTTTGCACTGCTGGTGGGAATGCAGACTGTGGAGAACAGTATGGAGTTTTCTCAAAAAACTGAAAATGGAACTTCCATTTGACCCAGTGATCCCACTTTTAGGAATATATCCTAAGAAACTAGAAACACCATCTGAAAAGATATATGTACCCCTATATTCAAAGCAGCACAATTTAAAATAGCTAAGATTTGGAAACAGCCTAAGTGCCCATCAGCAGATGAATGGATTAAAAAACAGTGGTATGTCTAAACAATGGGATACTATCCTGCGATAAAACAGAAGGAACTCCTACCATTTGCAATAAAATGGATGGAGATGGAAAGCATTATACTAAGGGAAGTAATCCAGTCAGAGAAAGATAAATATCACATGATCTCACTCATTTGTGGAATATAATGAATGACAAAGACTGATGAACAAGAACAGATGCAGAGACTGAGAATTGTTCATCAGAACATCAAACCTCAGGGAAGGTAGGGATCCGTAGGAGTAAGGGGAAGAAATCAACAGAGGGTCTTGCGTGCATGCATATGAGCCTAATCAATGGACACAGACAACAGGGGGGTGAGGCATGAGTGGGGGGCGAGGGATAATGGGAGAATAAGGACACATGTAAAAAATAAAAAATAATAAGGAAAATAAATAAAAAATAAAATATTAAATATTATCAATAGTAGTGGTCACCATAACCTTAAAAGAAATTGTTTCATGTGACAAAGATTTTTAAATGAAACCCTCTGTAGCCTGAAAATTATTTTAGAAGGAAATAAAGAGAAGTTTTCTTCAAATGTTGTAAGGATTGTAACTGAAAGTCAATATATTTGATCTCTTGAACTAAAATTAGTAATTTGTGTTTGTTCTTCCCTGACAAACTTCATATAAAGTTATAAAAAGATATTGACAGCCAGTTTGAAATTGAATTGCCATGAAATATCCTTGTATAATATTATTCTACAATGTCATTATAATTATTGATATTTCACAACAGCATATTGTACAATTATCACAAACAAACTTACAAACTAATACTTTGAATGTTTGGCAGCAATTTAAAAAAGGGCATGAAAGGATTTAATCCCTTTTAGAAGGAATTGAGGCACTGGGAAGGCACTTGAGCATTCTATACTGGCCCCTCTTTCCTCTTTTGCCAAGAGGAACCCTTTTCTCACAATCCAATGGCCCTCAGCTGTAGCCTGAGCTCTCTATTCACGCTGAGGTCGAAGCCTCAAGGCAACTGGTATAATAGATCTGTCTCTCACCAAATGGTGTGAGCTGGACCCTCCCTGAAGAAGGAACCTGAGTTCCCTGAGATATGTGATCAGTGCCGGGGCCCGGCCAGCAGGCAAGGGGATCCCAAAACAGGTGCTGGGCGTGGATGCATAGGCTACCAAGAAGACAGAACTGAACCTCACATCACCCTGCTTGGCCCCAGAGGATGACTGGTTAGCCAGAGACGGGTAAGATTCCTCAGGGAAGGAACAACCTATGGCAGGCACAGTCACAGAGGGGCCATCAAGAGAAAACTTGGGGATCCACAGAGGTGGAAAACAGACCCTCCCCCCCAAACTTGCAGGGGCCTGAACCCTCACCCCTTCTGATGGAAGTCTCCTGCCCCCCCCATGACTGCTTTGCTTCCCATGCCCAGCATAGATCAGGATCCCGGTAACAGATAGAGACTTGGTCCAGCTCAGATTAGGACCCAGGTAACAGAGACTTGGCCAACAGCAGCTGCCCTATATCTAAATCCTGTCTAGCACCAGGAATTCTCAGGGCCTACTCAAGAATGCAAATAATCCTTTCCACTAATATTTACAGGGTAACCTAAGATTGTTGGTAGAATATTAAAGTTGACATTAAAAAAGTAACCAAGCTTTCAGATTAATTTAAATTGGCTAATTGAAATAAGTGAATATTCAAGAAAATTTAATTGTACTGGTCAAAAACTTGTTTCTAAAGTATTAACTAGAATTTCTTTTGGTAGTTCATCTCATGGTAAAATTGCTCAATATGCAATGAACATAAAGCAGTCATATTTTTGTGCAAAAAAATAAAATTTAAAGTTATCAAGATTGCATTAAAAAATTTACGAATGTCTCCATTAATCAAAAAAGGAGGGATAGAAGATAATATCATGTAAGGAAAAATATTCTGTAAGTAAATTACATCTAGAAAATTTTTACTTTACAAAATTAATTTTCATTTGTAATACTAACAGCAAGACACCCATGAAAAACACACATGGTGTCAAAATAAGCCAAAAGAAAATCATTTGTGCAAAAATAAAAGGACCCAAAGTCCATTTTATAGAAAAGACTCCTTTATTAACTTTGGTGGAGAATATGTTTATATACTTTCAGAAAACAACTCCAAGACTAAGTGGACTCCTGCAACAGAGAAAAAACTGACAGGTCTGCTACAACCACAAAGATAAGAAGAGACACAGTCCCGAGATGGAAGACACTGAAGATGCCTTGCCATGCTAGCAGTCAGCAGCTGTGTGTTGCTACAGGTTTCCTAGGACCAAACCAGAGAGGGTCGGACCTGCATTGCCACCATTTGTCCACTATCCAGATACCATTGTTGACATGTTCATGGGAACCGTTTGACATTGAAACTGGGACTCAGAACTGTTGGACATTAAAATTGGGACTCAAATATTTTTTGTTCTTAATAGGTTTATATCTAGTCTGCAGAGACAAGATATTTTTAAAGAAAAGAATTAGGGAGGAGAAAAAAACAGAAACAGAAGCAAAGAAGCATTCAGCAGACTGTCATACTACAGCGGGAAGGCAGGGGAGGTTGTGAGGAGGCTGTAAGAGATCAACCGAAGGACTTGTATGCATGTAAAGAAACATAACCAATGGATACAAGACACTGGGGTCTGGGGCAGGTGAGGGCATGTACTGGGGGTAGGGAAGGCTTGGAGGGAGGTCAATGGGAGAAAAAAGAAGACATATGCACTACTATTTGTAATACTTTAAACAATAAAAAAATGGAAAAAAAATAGGGAAATAGGAGGAAGAAAATGGTTGAAAATAGTGGAGGAAGAAATAAAACTTGGAAAAAAAAAAAGGAAATATCAGATAGACCCAAAATAAGAAAAGGAAAAAGGATGGGAAATCAGGGGGATAAGAAAAGAGAAAGAAAAGATAGATTCTGGTCCTCAATCTTCTGAGGCAGTGGTCAGCAAACTGCGGCTCTCGAGCTACATGCGGCTCAAAAGCCAAGGTTTGCCACTCTGTTGACTAATGAGTTTGCTGACCATTGACCTAGACTCTTGATTCCAATAATTACAGGCTGTTGTTGTTCCTTGTGATTAAGCCCCTATCCCAGTGGTTAGCAAACACATTAGTCAACAGAGCGGCAAACCGCAGCTTGAGGGCCGCAGTTTGCTGACCACTGTTAAATCTGAGGTAACAGACCCTCCCTTAGCCAAGAGCTCCCTCCTCACTCTTGGCTTGCCACCCCTGGGAGCTGGATCACTTCCTCTTGAGACCTCACCCTTTCTTCTGGTCTCTTAGGTGTTTCCTGTCCTTCCTTATATATGTTTCCTCCTCAACTGGACCTCAGTTGGTAATTCTAGGTATACGTTCTCCAATTTAGTTGTATTTTCAGTCTGGCCCTAGCAGGTAGTGCAAAAAATGTCTGCCTATTTTGCCACTATTTTCTCCTCCTCTTTTTTTCCACTTTTAAATGTTTCATTTTTTTTAATTAACAGAGTAATAACAACCTTAATTCTAAGTAATATGCTTATAGTACAACTTTCTGGATTGTAACCTATAGAAAGCACATACTCTATGACAAGAAAAAGTTAAGTCACATCTTCAAAATTTAAAATATTTTATTATGGTTCTTACTTTGGTTCTTATATATTGTACAACATATATTTCATAATATCTCTCATATGTCATAATGTATTATGCTGAACAATGTAAAATTGAAATTTTGTTCAAAAGTGGTTAACTATCAGCAAATTCATATGGTTTAGCAGAATTGGTACAATACCTGCAAATCAATTAATATGATGCATCACATAAACAAAATGAAAGATAAAAATCATATAATCATATAAGTAGATACAGAAAAAACATTTGATACAATCCAGCACTCATTTATAATAAAAATTCTCAACAAAGTGGAAGTTCATGGAACATACCTCAACATAAATAAAGGCCATACTAGTGTATGACAAACCCACAGCAAACATCATATTCAATTATGAAGAAAACTAAAAGCATTTCCCTTAAGATTATAAATAAAACAGAGATGTCCACTTTCACCATTGTTATTCAACATACTCCTAGCCACAGCAATACCGAAAGAAGACATAAAACACATGTAAATTAGAAAAGAACTAAAACTGTCATTACCCTGCGGAGGGAGGCCCAGGTCACTGGCTGGGAGGGCAGGGCCTACCTCATTGAGACGATCGATTGTGGAGCCTCACCATTTATCGTCCCAAAGAGGAAGGCCCAGGCTAACTGGCCAGCAGTGCTGTGATGGGTAGCCTGGGCCTCCCTCTGCAGAGGCAATCCATTGCAGAGCCCCAGCCAGGTGGGCAGGCCTACATCTTTGGGGCAATCAATCACACTGTTAGAGGACACTGGCCAGGCTAAGGGACCCCCCTCCAGTGCACTAATTTCATGCAATGGACCTCTAGTTAATAAACAAAAAACAGATGTTGGTGTAGATGTAAAAAAAAAAAGAGAGAGAGAACCTTTGTGCACTGTTTGTGGGAATGCACATTGGTTCAACCACTATGGGAAACAGTACAGTGAGAGGTGAGAGAGAGAATGACAGAGATTGAGAGAGACAGAGAAAGGTATGAACATGGAACGTTGTTGTCTTTAATGATAAAGAAATGTAGAAATATAGATGACTACTAGAACCATAAATAAATGTAACATGACATCCAGCCATGAAAGGCGACAGGGTTGCTGGCCACGTTGGAGTCTAGTCAATGGAGTCCATAGATCAGAGCCAGTCAGAGAGAAAAACGCAGTTTCATTTTTTTCTTTTAATCGAGAGCACAAGAGTTTTCATTCACAGTTACTCACCCAATGCTGGAAGCTACTCATCATCGACACTTTCAGGAATGTGTAAACAAGGAACCCAGAAGGCTAATGGCCACCAAGGGCCAAAGCTATGCTCCAATTGTTTAGTCTAGACCAGTGGTTGGCAAACTGCAGCTCACGAGCCACATGCGGCTCTTTGGCCCCTTGAATGTGGCTCTTCCACAAATACCATGGGCTGAGGGAGTCTATTTTGAAGAAGTGGCATTAGAAGAACTTTAAGTTTAAAAAAATTGGCTCTCAAAAGAAATTTCAATTGTTGTACTGTGATATTTGGCTCTGTTGACTAATGAGTTTGCCAACCACTGGTCTAGACAATGGTGGCTCAAGCAATTTCTTGATCTAATAGTCTCAAAGTAAATCTTTACTAATATTTATTGACCTTTAAGATAGTCTATCTGCTACTGGAACTGTGTGCCTGATTAAAGGCAATATATATACCTAAAACTGAATAAAAAGCTGGCAGGGCCTGGGCACCAGTGAAGTGTTTCCTCTTGAAAAAGACTCTCTGCCTGGCCCCTTGTAATTTCCAAATTCATATTTCTTGTCTAGTCTCTTCATTTGTGTGTGACCTTTCTCCAGGTCCTGAACCCAAGCCACCCAGGACATAGCTATCACATTTTTCAAAACCCAAGGCTTTGGTGCAGGGAGAGAGGAAGGTTTGGACTTGAGGTACCTAAGAAGAGGCTGGAATGGAAAGCCTTACAGAGAGACATAGAAAAGCAGCATCTAGAGTCCTGCGTTTGGATGTACACCCACAGGCTAAAACAGATAGTTTTCCTGAGAGGAGCTAGCTGCTCATAGTAGCTATAGGGCAGGAACAGAAAGAAACCCCACCCTCAGTAATCCTGCCAGACACAAGCTGTATGTTGAATTTTTCAGAGAAAACAAAATCAGAGGCCAAGCCTATGATTTTCAACAGTCTCAGGGAGCATCAGTGACTGGATTGGGGGAAGGGCTATCCACCCCACTATCCTGGGATCCTGAGTGGTACTTTCCAGTACAGGAGAGCTGGCAAAAACTTCAGTGGATCCCACTGGACTGCATAAAAGGATTGCTGCCCAGCCAAGGGAAGTATTAACATAAAAATATTCAAACCTGTAAAGAATTTTTGTGAGTTTATTTGAGCCAAATTGTCAACAATTGCTGGGAAGCAGAACCTCAACAGATTGAGAAAATTTTCTGGAGAATGGTGGATTACATCTATATTTATACACTGCAATCAAAGGAAGGGATGTACGTGGATTATATGAAACCATTGGTGATAGACTAAAGAGGTGGGAGAAAGCAAAGTGGGGAAACCCTTGGGGTTGGATTAAAAAGTAAAATGATAGACACATACTTAGGTGGGTGCAGGAACAATTAACATGATAACAATGAAGGAATTTGTGGTATGTGTTCTGGCACCCAGGCACATTAGGTTGTGCCCCAAGGGGTACAGAAAAAAGGAGATTACAAGGTACCCAGACATTTCAAAGATATGTTATTATAGATGGAAAAAGACAGATAGGCCCAGTTAAGGTCAAGGTTGACCTTGTCAGTGAAGACACGGGTCTAGAAGGTGATTATCTACCATAACTTTCCTAAATTTCAGACCATCTTTTGTGTTTACTTTAGGTCTTTGAGTTTGCAAAACTGCCATACAGGCCTTCCCTGAGCTTGTCAGGTTAGCATGTGATCCCTTTCATCCACAGAAAAGTAGTGGAGTAGCTCTGGTACAGAGAAACACACCAACCACATTCCAGGAAATTTAAACTGTGCTTCCTCTGCTGAAAGCCCTTTAAGAATCAGACTTTTTAGTGATTGACAGCTGGCTAGCAAGCAAAGATGGGCAGAGACAGAGCCTGAGGAACCAAGGGAAGTTTGTTGACCTATCCCTGGTCCCCATGCTGCTAATAAACCAACTTTAAAGGACAGCTTAGCCACACCTACTTGTAGCAAAGTCCTGTGGAGACAGACCCAAATTATGGATCTCTTGAACCTTCAAACAGGTTGATGAAAGTCAAAGGGGCACAGTTCCTGACAGTGTTTAGCTTCTCAGTACCGAATGTGAAGCCAAAAATGGGAGACAGAACAATCAGCCATAGTCATCAGAAGAGCAGGATTGAAAGGGAGCAACCATGGGGCACTAAACTCTGTTGAAATGAATGCCACTTCACTTTTTAAATTTTTTCTTTTATTTTTTTTATTTTTCTCTTCCCCTTTTTCCTTTTTTAAATCTATTATTGATCTGCTTTATTGATTTATTATTCTAGTCTATTTTTACATTCATATATCTAATTTTGCTGTTTCATTTCCTACTCTTTTTTTTTTCTTTTCATTTTTTTCTACTTTCTTACCTTTTTTCATTTTCTCATTTTGGCTCTATCTGATTTGTTCTCTAATTTCCTTTTCAAATATATTTGTTTTTCTTGTCTTCCATTTATACTTTAAAATGTTTTTCTTCACCTATTCCCCTAATTCTTTATTCCTATTTTCAGCTGTGTACATACATATTCTTTTTTCTCCCCCACTTTTTTTTTTTGGTGTTTTTTGTTTGTTTGTATGCCTTGTTTGTTTTGTTATTTTTCTCCTTATATTTTTTTTCTTGCTTTCTTTTCTTCTATCATTCCTGCTCTCTTTTCTCTTTCCTAATTCTCTCTTCTCTGGTAGTTGCTTTTGTTCTTATTGAGGGATCTTGTGTATGTTTTTGTTTTGTTTATTTTGTTTCCTGTTTTGCTTGTATTGTTGTTGTATTTTGTTTTGTTTGGTAAGCATCTACACAATAGCTAGCACAATGTAGTCAGGGTGAGCCACATGGTAAGACATACTAACAGGAGTTTCTTTCCATGAACTGGAAAATAATATGCAAGACCCAAATACAACAGGAGAACCCAAGTAACCCATGAAATGGGTTTTCCTAGAACACCCAGCTCAGGAGATCAAAGAAAGTGCATCAAAGGTTCCCATCAAACTCCTACTACATAAGACCTTCCTACAAATTCTGGGAGTCATAGCAGTTTAATCTAATACACAGAAACAAATACAAAGGGACCAAAAAAAATGGGAAGACAAAAGAAAAAAAAAACCAAATGAAAGAAAAGGACTTGCCAGAGAAGAAAGTAAATGAAATGGAGGCAAGCACTTAGTCACATAAAGAATTCAAAGTTAGGATATATGAAATGTAACAACTTTCACATCATAGAGGTACCAGAAGGAAAACAATCTGAGGAAGTATTAGAGAACCTGTTTGAAGAAATAATGACAGAAAATTTTCCTAATCCAGTGAATGAAAAATTCAATCAAGTTCAGGAAATGCAGAGTCTCAACCAAGATGAACCCAAAAAGACCCACACCTACACACATAATATTTAAAATGGCAAACATAAAAACAAAGAAATAATCTTAAAGGCTGCAAAAGAGAGACAGAAAGTTACCTATAAGGGAGCTCCCATTAGACCAGTGGTTCCCAACCTTTTTTTTGGCCATGCCCCACTTAAGCATCTCTAAAAGCTGCTGGCCCCCTCCCTGTGACATATAATTCTTCTTATTAAAAAACTGAACTCCTATTCATGTAGAGATAGCCTAAAAGGCCATTAACTTGATCTAAACAAGCTTCCAAAGAACAGGGAATCAATGAAGATAAAAATAAAAGTAAAGTTGAAGTACTGAGAAATAAATCACTAAGACATTGTGATAATAATAATAATATGAAGTGATATGAAAAGTAGCAAATAAAATTTCAAAACATATAGAGAACTTAAATGCATAAATATGTCACAATATATATTTATATACCATATATTAGGCCACCAGAATGATAAGAAATGCAAAAAATTCATTTTTAATAACTCATTCTCAAATTGCCCCCCTTAAAAATCAAATTGCTCTCTGCTGGGGCGTGTGCCCCACATTGGGAATTACTGCATTAGAATGCCAACTTATTTCTCAATAGAATCTCTTTAGGAAAGAAAGGAATGGCATGTAGTGTACAAAGTAATGAAAACCAAGAGGCTTAACTCAAAACTTCTATATCCAGCAAGACCATCATTCAAAATCAAAGTGGAAATAAAGAGTTTTGCAGGAAAAAAGGGCTAAAAAGTTTATTACCACCAAATCAGCACTGCAAGAAATTCTAAGGGGACTGTTATAAGAAGAAACAGAGAAAGAAAAGATATAGCAAATAAGAATGACAATGAATAAGTACCTATCAATTATAACCTTAAATTTAAATGGATTCAATGCTCCAACCAAAAGATATAGGTAGCTGAATGGATAAGAAAGCATGCCATATATATATGCTTTCTTATCCATTCAGCTACCATATATATATTCTGTCTAAAAGAGAACCAGAACAAAAGACTAAAACAGAATGAAAGTGAAGGGATGAAAAATTTTTTCATGTAAATAAAAAAAGAAAAGCTGAAGTAGAAAACCTAGGGTAACAATAATCATATCTGTCAAAATTGACTTCATAACAAAGAGACAATGAAGGCTACTTCATAATACTGAAGAGATCAATACAAGAGGATATATCTCTGATAAACATATATGTATCCAACATAGGAACGCCCAAATACATAAAAAACTTCTGGAGGACTTTAAGGGAGATGGACAATACAATAATAGTAGGGGACCAGAGAGTATTTCTCCAAATGAAATAAGTCATTGAGAGAAAGACAAAACCATATGATTTCACTTATATGTGGAATATAAAGAACAGAATAAACAAACAAACAAAACTAAAACTGACTCACAGACACAGATAACAGAATGATGGTAGTCAGACAGGAAATGAGTGGGGGATTGAATTAATAAGTAGAAGACATTAAGATCTACAAATAAGTAGTACATAATAGGAATATAAAGGATAGCATGTGGAATGTAGTCAATTGTATTGTGGTGATTCTTTATGATGCCAAGTGGGTACTTGGGAAAACCCAGATAGCACTTTGTAGCATATATGATTGTGTAATCCCTAAGCTGTATCTCTGTAATTGGCACAAAATAGTTTGAATGTTAAATTGTCATTTAAAAATAAATTAATGAACAACAAAGAAAAACAATACAAAAATCAAAATTAGGAAAAATAAAATACCACTTCTAATAAAATAGTACTGTGGCTCAACTGGTGTGGTTTGGTGGTTGAATGTAGATTCATGAACCAGGAGGTCACAGGTTCAATTCCAGGTCAGGGCACAAGCCCGGTTTGCAGGCTCGATCCCCAGTAGGGGGCAAGGCATCTTATTGATGTTTCTCTCTCACTGATATTTCTATCTCTCTATCCCTCTTCCTTATTCTCTCTTTAAAATCAATAAAAACATTTTAAAAATTGTACTGTAGCCCTAACCAGTGAAGTAAGGTAAGTAAAATACGACATAAATACTGGAAAGGTAAAAGTGCTAAAAAAATTCATATGCAAAAAAAATTAATGTAAGTAATAAATCATAAGAAAATTTTAAAGGAGCAATCAGAACTACAGATAAATTTAGCAAGTTGATAAGCCATAAAGTCTATATAAAAATTAGATTTCTATAAAGTAGCAGTGAATGATAACAAAAATATTAAAAATAGTTATGTAATAATTAAACTACTCTATTACTGATACATTTAATGAAAGGTATAAAAAACCTGCACACTGGTGTCTATAAAATATTGCAAGGATTAAATAAAGAAGACCTACAAAAGCTTAATTACATTCATAGATTTGAAAATACAATTTTATTAAGGTGTCATTTTTCTGAAATTGATTATAGCATTTCTATTTTTATAAGTTAAAGTTGGTTTTAAAATCTGCATAAAAATACAAAATACCTAGGTTAGCCAAACTATTTTGAAAACAAAGAACAAAGTAGAATAACTAATACCACATAATTTCAAAAATGTATAATTGCTACAGTAATCAGTACAGTTTGGTATTTGTATGAAAATAGTCATATAGATGAGAAGAAAGAATAGACAGATTACAAAGATTAAGGAAGTTATCTTCAGTTGCTATTTGTTGAAAGTTTTTATCAGAAAAGATGGTTTTATCAAATAATCTATTGTGATGATCCTAGGGTTGCTTTACTTTTTTAAAAAAAATATTTGTTATTGATTTCAGAGAGGAAGAGACAGGGAGAGATAGAAACATCAATGATTGGAGAGAATCATTGATCAGCTGCCTCCTGCAAGCCCCCATCTGAGGATTGAATCCGTAACTAGGGCATGTGCTCTTGACCAGAATCAAACCTGGGACCTTCAGTCTGCAGGCCAATGCTCTATCAACTGAGCAATACTGGCTAGGGCTAGGGGATCTCTCTTTTATTTAAATAATGTGGAAAATTATTTTTAAAAAATGTATAGTATTAATCCAACTTTACACTCCCAGAATGAATTCCAGAATTGTGATGAATTTTATTTTGTGTATACCTTGTTATGATCTGCTTATGTTTATCATAGATGTTTATTTGTATCTTTGTTTATGAAATGTAATGACTTGTGATTTTATTTTTTGTAATGTCTACTTCAGATTTAATATCCTAGCTAATAAAAGAAACATGCAAATTGACTGTACCTCTGCTATGCCCACGAGCCAGGCCCACAAGCCAATCAGGAGCGAGTATGCAAATAAACCCAACAAATATGGCAGTGGCTACAGAGCTGGAGCCAGCTGGAGGCTTGGGTTACCCTCAGCGATGAAGGAAGCCAAGCTTACCACCTACCCTGGCCTGCCCTGACCTCTGCTCAAGGCTACAAAGTTTCAACTATAGCACCAGATACCAAGGCCTCTGCTGGGTCACTGGGGGATAGGGCCAGACTGAAAACCACCACAGGCCCCTCACCCAGGCCACCCCATGCCACAAGGGAACCCCCACCCTAATCCAGGACACCCTTCAGGGCACATCAGCCGTCTCCCATCTGAGCACTAGGTCTCTATCCTAGCTAATAAAAGAGCAATATGCAAATTGACCATCACTCCAACACAGAAGATTGCTGCCCTCATGTGGACACAAGATGGCTGCCACCGATGGCCAGCAGGGGAGGGCAGTTGGCAAGGACCAGGCCGTAAGGGAGAGCAGTTGGAGGTGATCAAGCCTGCAGGGAAGGGCAGTTTAGGGGGACCCAGGCCTGCAGGGGACGGCAGTTAGAGGTGACCAGGCTGGCAGGGGAGCAGTTTGACATCAATCAGGATGACAAGGGAGTGGTTAGGGGGTAATCAGGCTGGCAGGCAGAATGGTTAAGGGCAATCAGGAAGGCAGGCGGGTGAGCAGTTGGGATCCAGCAGTCCTGGACTGTGAGAGGGATGTCCGTCTACCCATTTAGGCCCAATCCTTGATGGGTCCCAGAATGGAGAGAGTGCAGGCTAGGCTGAGGGACACACCCCTTCACGAATTCCATGCACCGGGCCTCTAGTCAAGATAACATAAGTCTTATTCCATGTGTTGAGATGTGAAAGGAAAGAAGCTTACAGTGTTCCTATTATTTCTTTCACATTTTCTACTTATTACCTTCTGTCAGCTCTACCATTATCTTTACACTCTTAAATATACCAATGTTCTTTAATGTTACAGAAACCACAAACCATAAAAAGGCAACCAACCACATGGGAGAAGATATTTGCAAACAACTCCAATGTGAGGTTAATATCCAAAATATATAAAGAACACATACTAGTACAACTCAATCCCAAACAAACAATCCAATTTAAACAATGGTCAGAAGACCTGAACCTACACTTGTCCCAAGAAGACATACAAATGGCCAACAGATATATGAAAAGATTCTCAACTGCACTAGTGATTAGGAAAATGAAAATGAAACTATAATGAGATACCAACTCACCCCTGTTAGAATGGCTTTTATCAACAAGATAGGTACTGACAAGTGTTGGAGACGTTGTGGAGAAAGTGGAACCCTCATTCACTTCTATTATGTGAACTAGTATAGCCACTCTGGCAAACAGTATGTAGGTTTCTCAAAAAAAAAATTGATAATTACTCTATGACCCAGCAATCCCTCTTCTGGTCATCTATATGAAAAATTTCAAAACATTTATTTGCAAAGATATATGCACCCTTATATTTACAGTGGCCAAGACATGGAGATAACAAAAATGTTCTTTGATAGAGGATTGGATAAAGAAGTTGTGGCACATGTATACTATGGAATACTGCTCAGCTATAAGGAAAAATAAAATATTGCCATTTGTGACAACATGGATAGACCTTGAGAATATTATATTACGTGAAATTAGTCAGAAAAATCTAAGTCTCATATGATATCACTCATTTGTGGGATGTAAAACTGAAACGTGTAGGAACAGACACCAATATGTAGGTTACCAGAGGGGTAATGGTAGTAAAGTTAAAGGGGACTAAATATCGGTGGTGGAAAATGATTTGACTTTGGATTGTCGGCACACAATGCAATATACATATCATGCATTATAGAAATGTACACTAGAAACCCATATGGTATTATTAACCAGTGTCTCCCCAATAAGTTTCATTGAAAAATAAAATAAAATTAAATTTATATAGCATAATTAAATTTTCATTGCTCTTTGCATAGAATACAAAACCACTAAACAGAATCACTTACATTATCTCCAACAAAATTAGAAGATAAATATATGAAAATATCTAAGAAGAGAGAGGAAAAACTAAGAAATAGATGGTTATTTTGACAAATATAAGATATTGAGAAATAATTCAAGATGGTCAGTATCCATCTTGATGGAGTTCCAGAAGGAAGAGAAGAAAACTCAAAGGAAAGGTCTCTATCAAGAAACTACACAGGTTTCCATTGCCAAAATGGCCAAAATTTAAATGGCCTGTTGAGAGGTGCCTGGGATGAATAGGAAAAAGGCCCTGAAATGTGATGTAGCAAAATAAAATCTGGAACATGTATGAATAAGAGCTCCTAAAAATTATAAATTTGGGTAAGAGCTAGGTGACTTCAAAGAAGTGAAATCTAGTCTGATATATTTGTCATCAGTATCATTAACACCAGATGCTAGAAGGCAGAGATCTATAGGAGAAATCCTAAGAAGTAGAAATTCTGGCTGAAATTATATAAACTTATAAATTTTATTAATACTACCAAATTATTTTCCAAAAATGTTTAACTAATTTACATTCCTAAAATCTGTGTTAAAATATGAATTTTCCTGATTCTCACCCACATTGGATAATTATCATTTCTGAAATATTTTCTTTTGATTTAACTTCAATCTGAAAGATGATCATTTACAAATATTTGAGTGCTATGTTGTCTAACTTTCTATAGAGTTCGACTAGATTGTATTATTGCTCAAAATGCTTGCTGTTCTTCTTAATGGGGCCCTTCCACACAATAGGCTTAAACTCCTCTCTCACAGATGTCGAGCTTGGATTTATGAGTAGCAATAGCCAATAGAATCCAAATAGACATGACATATTCCACTTTGGAGAAAGGTTTGAGAGACTAGTCTACTTCACCAACTTTCCTCTGCCACCAGATCAAAAGTGTTTTATACAGGAGCTATTCTTTCAGCTTGCATTTTTCAATAAAGATCAGGAGAGAAGTGAAGAGACAGAGTTGACCTGAGATGGACATGTAGCCTGAGCAAGAAATTAATATTTGCTGTTGTAAACTACCGACATTTTGAGGCTATTTTTTTTAACTTGGTATAACTTAGTGTAAGCTAACTAATACAGAGGTTTCATCAATTTTTCCTTAACTGGTAAGAGTTCCTTTGGCACTAAATATATTCCTCTTTGCCTATTACAAATAATTTTCAGCGTTATACATGTATTTTATATAAATATTATCTATTCTATTTTATTATTATTATTTACTATTAAAACATTTTTAATCCTTATACAGTCAAACTTGTTAATTATTTCCATTATAGTGTGTGGCTTTTAGGTCACATATAGAGAAAAAACTTTTTGCAAACCATAATTATAAATATATTTAGTCATATTTACTTTGATCACCTATAAAGTTTCTTTTGATTTTATTTTCATTTTCCTTTTTATTAAATTTATTTTTATTAAATTTATGGGATGACATTGGTTAGTAAGACAATATAGGTTGCAAGTGTACATTTCTGATACATGCTCTTCACATTGCACCACCCAGTTGAATCATCTTCCATCACCATATATTTAACTCCTTTTACCCTTTACTATTCCCCCTTACATCTGGAAAATACCATACAGTTGTTTGTGTCTGTGAGCTTTTGTTTGCTTTTTATCTTGTTTGTTGCTTTCAGTTTTATATTCTACATATGAGTGAAATCATATGGTTCTTAACTTTTTCTGTCTGATTTATTTCACTTAGCATGATATTCTCAAGATTCACCCATGTTATAGCAAATGGCAGTATTTTATACATTTAAATAATTAACTATATTGATTTATTTTAGTATAATAAATAAGATTAAAAGCCAAAGAAATTTGTCACAAAGCCAGTTCATTGTTCCACTATTAATAATTTTTTACTTCATATTTTACCTAATTATTCTATATAATAGAAGTCTAATATGCTAAATGTCCCTTTACAGGTAGGCCATTTAACCAAAGCATAATATGCTAATGATATGCTAAGGCCACTCAACTACTTACTATGATGTGCACTGACCACCAGGTGTAGATACTCCAACTCATAAGTTAGCTTGCTGCTGGGGTCTGGCCTGGACTGAGTGAGACAGGCAGGGCATGCCCTGGAGCCCTCCCACAGTCCCTGCCCAGCTGGCCAACCTCCCACATCCTCCCAGGCCCTATCGTGCACCGGTGGGTTCCCTTGGCCTGGCCTGCACCCTTTAACAATCCAGAACTTCTAGGGCAGTGGTTCTCAACCTTTCTAATGCCGCTACACTTTAATACAGTTCCTCATGTTGTGGTGATCCCCAACCATACTTCATAACTGTAATTTCGCTATTGTTATGAATTATAATGTAAATACCTGTGTTTTCCGATGGTCTTAGGTGACCCCTGTAAAAGTGTCATTCGACCCCCAAAGGGGTCGCGACCCACAGGTTCAGAACCACTGCTCTAGGGGGATGTTGGAGAGCCAGTTTCAGCCCATCAGAAAAATGACCAGTAGCTGTGATGCACACTGACCACCAGGGGGCAGATGCTCAATGCAGGAGCTGACCACTGGTGGTCAGTGTGTTCCCACAGGGGGAGCACTGTTTAGCCAGAAGCCAGGCTTATGGCTGGCAAGCACAGTGGCAGCGGTGGGAGCCTCTCCTGCCTCCTTGGTATTGCTAAGGATGTCTGAATGCCAGTTTAGGCCCACTCCAGCCAGCCTAAGCTGTCAGTTGGACATCCCCCAAGGACTCCCAGACTGCAAGAGGCCTGAACCCCCCACCCCCAAGTTCATAAATTTCATGCACTGGGCCTCTAGTTTTAAATATTACCTGGTATTAAATTATATAAACATATATTTTTATTTTTAAATATACTTTTATTGCTTTCAGAAATGAAGGGGAAGATATAGAAACATCAATGATGAGAGAGAATCACTGATCGGCTGCCTCCTGCATGCCCCACACTGGGGATCAAGCCTGTAACCTGGGCATGTGCCCTGATCAGGAATTGAAGCATGACCTCCTGGTTCATAGGTGGATTCTCAACCACTAAACCACCCCGGCTGGGCAACTTGTGTATATTTTAGAGATCTTCTCAATACAGTGTTCTATTAGACTATTTCTGTACGTGGATCACACCCTTATAATTACTGAGGATTTGTTTACATTTTAATATTTGGTAGAGTTGACCCTCATCATTCTTTTAATAATTGGACTCTTATTTTTATTTTATTTTATTTTTAAAATTAGAATCCGTTTGATTGGAAGACAGTTCATAGAAGGGGAGGTGGGAGACAAGAATTTAAAAGAAGCTAGGATCAGATCATCAAAGGTCTCAAATGTTGGGCTAAGAAGATTGTCCTTCATGCAGTTACTGATGGGAAGCTTCTGTGAATGTGTGTGTGTGTGTGTGTGTGTGTGTGTGTGTGCATGTGCGCACGTGCTCGTGCGCTCATGTATGTGTATTTATTCTTGTAAAAAGCATTCTTTATTGTTTAAATATATGTATCCTTTCCCCCCCATTGACCTCTCCCCAGCTGCCCCCCACCTTCAGTACATGCCCTCACCCCCCTACTGTGTGTGTCCATTCGTTATGCTCATATGCATGCATACATGTCCTTCAGTTGAACTCTTACCCTTCCCCCACCCCTGCCTTCCCTCTTAGGTTAGACAGTGTTTTTGATGCCTCTATGACTCTGAATCTATTTTTGTTCATCAGTTTATGTTGTTCATTATTGGATTACTATTTTTAAGTGTTTATTTTTCAAAATGAGAATTAGAAGCCTTTAATATAATACAAATATAATTTTTATCATATCATCTCATTGCTAAAAACAGTCAGGCCCTTCCTCTCCCTGATACCTCCTGTGCCTTGTCTCATTAACTGCACATGATACATTGGAGTACACTGGGAAGTGAACTTTGAATTCCCAGTAGTACTATGGTTAGCTCTAATATCATAATGGGAATCCAACTCCCACTTCCAGCACATCCTACAATGTATAATGTCTTCCAAAACATGACCAAATCTAAAAGATATCCGGATTTCTTCTAATTTTGTGAAAAGGACCAAATGAGGGAGATAAATCCTCCAGTCTTATTCCCACAAACCTGATTGAATCTCCCATACTTCATCACCCTGTAAACATATAAAAGCCAGCATAAAAAAAAAACAGTGACGTTCTAGGTTAGTTATTTTGATATTGTTATTCCTCAAACAAAATTACGTGTGGAAATTCAATGCATAAAAAATATAAACTAGGACACTATATTCAAAATGAGGAGTTTCCTGAACCACTTTCACTGAACCCCTAGCACTCCAAGAAACACAATTTAATACCTGTTGTTTAGCAATCTACCCATAGATCTTGATTCTGACCTGTTTGCTTTGTGCATTCCATCATCACATTCTCTTTACATAGTTTCTTATTTTGTCTGGTGAAGACTCCCATACTCTCAGACATCTCCTCTCACTTAAATGGCTCAAGAGAAGGGAAGCCATACTAGGTTATTAATGACTATTGACCTGGGTAAGACTGGTTCCTTTATGTTCTTTGGTGAGTTTTTGGCAAAGATGAAATCAGTTAGTTTATATAGAAAGTTTACTTCTTTTCTTCTCCTCTCCTCCTCTTCTCTCTTGTGAGGGTTTCCTTAATATTTTTCTTTTGGTGGCAGTATTGCTCCACAGAAATAAAATCTTCCCTTCTTCCCTCTCTTTGCTTTTGAAAAACACCTATAACTGACACAAATTTATTTTATTTGCAAAAGCTGACTTGTATTAGGGTTTGGAATTTGCATCTAACGGAGATTCCCTGGAAATCATCCCTAATAATTCTCTGTGTAGGTTTTCTTGATTATATAGGAAAAGAAGGTCAATTAGATTCCCCTGTTTGTTTCTTTTTTTTTTTAATAACTCCATGGTTGTAAAATATATATCTGCCTATTTTAGAAAACTTGGAAAAGATCAATGAAAAAACATCATCTATAGTCCCATAAACATAACAGAGAACTGTTGCTAAGAGTTTAAAACAAGTCTTTATAGTATATTTTCTTTATACACATTTCAACATTTCAACATACCATATTTTTCAGCATATAAAAAGACTTTTAACCCAGGAAAATCTTCTCAAAAGTCAGGGGTCGTCTTATACACCATGAATCGTCTTATAGGGCCGGTGCTGAAACTTCCAAGCCAGACTGAAGAATCTGTGGTCGCCGCATATGGTGGGGGAATCTCAAAAACAGCCACAGCCGCATCCCCACCATATGCAGCCACCGTATGAAAGCAGCAAGGGTGGCACTCTACAAGTATGGTAGAAGAAAATCCACTCATCAGGATTTGTAGAAAGAAGTGATTTAAGCTGTCCCGATGATGAGGTGAGGGGGCGCCTCACTGGGAATGTTTTTTTTTTAATTTTTATTAATTTTTTATAAATATCTCCCCATTGCCCCCCCCTCCTTCCCCGGCATACCCCAACCCCCCAGTGTCTATGTTCATTGGTTATGCTTATATGCATGCATACAAGTCCTTTGATTGATTTCTTATCTACCTCACCTAACTTTAATCTTCCTGCTGTAATTTCACAGTCTGTTTGAACCTTTACTGTCTCTGTATCTATCCTTTTGTTCATCAGTTTATAATGTTCTTTATTATCCACCAATGAGTGCGATCATGTGATGTTTCTCCTTCATTAACTGGCTTATTTCACTAAGCATAAGGCTCTCCAGTTCCAACCAGGTTGCTGCAAATGGTAAGAATTCCTTCTTTTTAATGGCAGCATAGTATTCCATTGTGTAGATGTACCACAGTTTTCTGATCCACTCATCTGCTGACAGGCCCCTAGGCTGTTTCCAAAGTGTAGCTATTGTAAATTGTTCTGCTATGAACATAGGGGTGCATAAATCCTTTCTGATTGGTGTTTGTAATTTCTTAGGATAAATTCCTAAGAGTGGGATTACAGGGTCAAATGGGAGATCCATTTTTAGTTTTTTGAGGAAACTCCATACTGTTCTCCACAGTGGCTGCACCAGTCTGCATTCCCACCAACAGTGCGCAAGGGTTCCTTTTTCTCCGCATCCTCGCCAACACTTGTCATTTGTTGATTTGTTGATGATTGCCATTCTGACAGATGTAAGATAGTATCGCATTGTTGTTTTGATTTGCATCTCTCAGATGATTAATGACTTTGAACATGTTTTCATGTGTCTCTTGGCCTTCCTTCTGTTGTCTTTTGAAAAGGTTCTATTTAGGTCCATTGCCCATTTTTTTATTGGATCCTTGATCTTCCTTTTATTAAGTTGTATAAGTTGGCTGTATATTTTGGAGATTAAACCTTTATCAGTGATAACATTTGCAAATATGTTCTCCCATACAGTGATCTTTCTTTTTGTTTTGTTGATGGTTTCTTTTGCTGTGCAAAAGCTTTTTATTTTGATGTAGTCCCATTTTTTAATTTTTTCTTTAGCTTCCATTGCCTTTGGAGCAGTATCAGTGAAGAAATTCTTTAGGCATATATCTGAGATTGTGCTGCCTGTGGATTCCTCTAGTATTTTTCACTGGGAAGATTTAAGTGAAGGGTGGAGCAAACTGCAGGCATCTGGAATGCCTGGGTATGGAAAAAAGAGATAGAGCAGCGCTGTGCCCAGAAAAACACGCCTCTTTCACCCATCTGGCTTGCCCTTGTATCCTATTTCCGTACCTCCTTCTCTGCCTCTCAGATCTCGCTCCTGAGGACTGCAGTGAAGTGGCGCAGGTGCGCATGTGTGAGATCTGAGAGGCAGAGAAGGAGGTAGTACATACTTGTGGCAATATGAAGAGGAAGCCAAAGCTGATACCACACCATCTGATACAGAATTTGATCCATACGATGACTGCCTTACAAATGTATCACAAGATGTCATTGATGTACTTATGATATCAGATGATGAACAGGGGGATTTTGAAGGCTTTTAAAGGGAAACTGTCCAGCAAAACCTGTAAAAATACCGTAACTTGCAGTTATGATGGGTGTTGCTAACTCACCAGGGACTTCCCCTGCACTTGCTCTCTCTCTATTGTTTGTTATCTTCCTCCTATCATCATCAGTTCCAGTTTGGTTGACAGCTTAGAAAACAAACAGCATGGAAGCTCCTGTGCTAGCAGGAATCTTGACATATCTGTCTAAATTTACTAAACTGGTCTAAACTGGTTGCTCTCAATACTTAGTACAAAGCTGGGCTCCCATGGGTTTACTGTCTTATCCTTCCTTTCAGCGTTAGAGTGAATTAGGAAAAGTTTAATCCACTTGCACTCTTTTATGTTTACATGTTTGATGACAAACAGCCTTATGTTTATAAGTGACAGTTTTCCTGCTAAGTACCTGCATGTCATAAGCATTTGAATTAAAATTACTATATTGAAATCAAATCTGATGTGTGTTTTTTTTTTAATTTTTATTTGGTGTGCATTGGAAGAGGGGTAGTCTTATACAGTGAGTATATCCCAAACTTTATATTTTAACTGGAAAAGTTGGGGGTAGTCTTATATGCCCAGTCTTCTTACATGCCGGAAAATATGGTAATTATAATCATACTAGAGTCCTGGTGCACAAAATTCATACATGGGGGGTGGGGACGGTCCCTCAGCGCAGCCTGTGCCCTCTCGCAGTCCAGGACCCCTTGGTGGATGTCAGCCTGCTGGCTGAGGCCCAGTGCTCCCAGGGGCTCTCACAGTTCAGGACCCCTTGCTCTTACTGCTGCTACACTTGTCAGCCATGAGTGGTGCTTCCACTATGGGAGAGCACTGACCACCAGAAGACAGCTCCTGTGTTGAGTGTCTGCCCTTGGTGGTCAGTGCATGTCATAGCAACCAGTTGTTTCACAGATCCTTCTGCAGTTTGGTTAATTTGCATATTAAGCTTTTATTATATAGGATAAATGAATATAAAAGATTATTAGAGAGTAATCATAGACCAGGTTGTGTAAGGAAAAGATAATACTGCCACAGATAAAAGCTGAAAAAAGTATTTGAGTTTCATAGTCTAGCTTCAGTTTTTCTGAAACTCATTCTACAAAAACCTTTGAGTGAGCCCCAGGAAACCTAGCCTCACCAATATGAGGATACATGGCAGGACAGTAGTGTGGGTCAGTGAGTGGACATCTGAAAAGGAATGAGCTTATCTATATATAATTTTTCTTCTAAACTCACCATGGCCAAACTCCTCTCAGGGGCTGTTTGAAGCAAAATGTTTTATCTGGTGGTTTAGTAGGGTAGAATAGTGACTATAACAAAATTTCAAAAGATTAACATAACACATTTCACAACACATTCACTAATGTAGATAGGCAGGGTGAGAATTCCAAGTTATTCTCAATTGAGTCAGACAGCATGAAGGGGAAAATAGAAATTTCAAGAGCACTTGATCTGGGAAAGCTTAGTACTCAGAAGAACCTGTATTAAACCTACCTATGGATTCTACACTCTGGCTACAAAACTAAATAGTCTCCTACCAGCAGGAATCTTGACATATCTGTCTGAATTTTACTAAACTGGTCTAAACTGGTTGCTCTCAATACTTAGTACAAAACTGGGCTCATCCTTTACCATTATCATAAGGATTATTTTTGGCCCTTCCATGTGTTATATTTCCAATTTCCTGTATCATATCATATATCTTTAAATTTTCACCATTTATTACTTAATTTTGGTGGGGTACATCTTCCAGTTGCTACATAAGAAATAGTATGTGGTAGGTAATTTTATTTAAAACTTCAATATTAGTTTGCTTGGGCTGCAATAACAAAGTAGTACAAACTGAATGGTTCAACCAACAAAACTGTTTTGTCTAACAGTTCTGGAGAGTTGAATTCCAAAATTAGGGGGTCAGAAATTTGTATGCCTTTTAAATATTATGAGGGAAAAACCTGTTCCAAAGGATTTTCCTAGCTTCTGGTCGGTTACTGACAACCTTTGGCATTCTTTGCCTATAGGTGTATCATCCCAATTTCTGCCTTTGTGTTCATATGGCATCCTCACTGTGTGTGTATCTTTGTCAAAATGTTCCCTTTTTATAAAAATATTAATCATACTAGGGGCACAGTGCACAAAATTTGTGCATGGGGAGGATTGTGTGTCCCTCAGCCCAGCCTGCACTCTTTCCAATGTGGGACCCCCTTGAGGGACCGAGCCTAAATAGGAAAGTAGACATCCCTTTCATAACCCAGGACTGCTGGCTCCCAACTGCTCACCTGTCTGCTTGATCGATGCTTAACTGCTTCCCTGTTGGCCTGATTGCCCCTAACTTCCCTCCCTTGCTGGCCTGGTCACCCCTAACTGTCCTCCCCTGCAGGCCTGTTTGCCTCCAATTGCCCTCCCCTGCTGGCCCAGCCACTCCTAACTGCCTTTCCTTGCCAGCCTGGTTGTCCCTAACTACCCTTCCCTGCTGGCCTGATTCCCCACAACTGCCCTCCCCTGCTGGCTATCTTGTGGTGGCCATCTTGTGTTCACATGGGAATGGCTATCTTTGACCACATGGGGCTTGTCATCTTATGTGTTGGAGTGATAATCAATTTGCATATTATCTCTTTATTATTTAGGATTGGATTAAGGGTGCACTCTACTCCAGTGTGATATCATATTAACTAAAATTATACCTTTAATAAACCTATTTCCACAGAAGGTTATGTTCTGAGGTAATGCAGATTAAGAATTCAACATACAATTTCAGATGGAAAGAATTCAATCCATAATACTACATATCTGAAAATACTTTCATGCTATCATAAATTTGACTGGTAATAAGTTCAAGGTCAGTAATATTTTTCCTTCAAAATTTTGAAAGTATTGCTTATTTATTGTCTAGATTCTAGTGTTGCCTATTTAGAAATAAAAACAAAACATTCTAATTCCTGACCTTTTTGTAAGTATCCTGTTTATATTCTCTGGAAGCTTTAATATCTTTTCCTTTCTTCAAACACTCTGAAATTTTAAAATGATCTCACTTGATGTTGATCTGTTTTTATCCACTGTTCTAGGTATTTTGTAGGCCTTTTCTACAAACTCATGCTTTAAGTCCTGGGATATTTTCTTGAAAAAAAAATGTAATGATTTGGGAATTTCCCTGTTTTTAGTTTCATTGTTTTTTCTCTATAGGACTCCTCTTATATGGATGTCACATCTTCTGGCTTGGTCCTCTAATTTTCTTATCATTTTCTTCTATATCCTACTTCTCTGTTGATTTGTTCTATTTTCTAGAATTCCTCACTATCTGAAAATTTTCTATCAAGATTCTTTTTAATTATTTGCTATCATGTTTTTTAAGTCCCATAAATCTTTTTGTTTTCCAAATACTCAATTTGTATAATATACTATTCTTATTTGTTTGTATCTCTTTATGAATAACCTCTATTTACTCTAAATTTTCTTTTCTATTTGTGAGTCTTCTCAGATTCCTCATAATTATTAGTGGTATGTTCTTATTTCTTTTTGATGATTGGATTATTTGAGTTCAAATTTATGACTTGTTGACCGTGAACTTTATTTTAAGGTTATATTGTTGGCCATGAACTTTAAGATTTATCACTGCACTGCTATATAGTTGTAAGCTTTCATTTAAATATGGTCATATTGTCCCCAAAATACTATTTTTGTTCTCTGCTGAAAAAAAAAACAAAGGCCTATCTACTACCTTTCTAGAAGTACAGTGGAGTAAGAAGGCTTGTGGAAAGTAGTCTCCATGTTGTAGAATAGCCTTATCCTCAACTATACCTGTTATTATTCAGACTAGATATATTTTGTTTCACCCTCCCCCCAAAATAAATGCCCATGTTTCTGACAGATTGGAAGAGTAGAGTTGTCGAGCACCATGACGATATAAAGTGGAGAGGAAATCTAGGGCTCAAAACTGTTTATTAAATAGTTTTCAAGTAATACTACTTATTTTTCCTCCCTTATTGTAGACAATATGACAATACAACAATAATTCAGTCTCACTTCACTTAACCATCTCCTTTGAAGATTAAACACCATGTGAGTTATTTAGTCCTTGAGATGTGAGCAAATGAAACATGTCATTTCCAGAAAGAATGTTTAAGTGTAAATGTATGATTTGTCATGTTACATTTTTTCCTGTTATGACAATTAATGAAAGTACAAAAGTGGGCAAAAGTAGGTTAATAAAAATAAACAATACAATAATTGATAACTAAATAATAACACAAGAATAAAATCTGTGTTTTGTGTGTTCACAGCTGTTGACCTATATTTGCTCTCTGCTGTATGTTTTAAGATGGAGGCCCCATAAGCCTTATTCCATTTGTAATTATATTTTACATGTAGTGTGAGCAGCAAAGAAATATTTTTGTTTTAAACCTATGGGATTCTGGCTACCATAGTATAACCTACCCTATTATTTACAGGATGTTCACATTAATTTTGGACAATATTCTTAAGAATTTTGAGAATTATTCAGCATAAACCTTATTTGTTCTTAGCTTTCCCCATTTGCCAACATAGGATTATGTTTTCTTGAGCACATTAAGGTGGTTTCTACTTTTACATTTGCATTATGGCAAGTAAAACTGAACTGCTTGTACCTCCTCTCTTATTTCCCACTTCCTTGTGGTCTTATACCTTTAAAAATAATCTATTTGCTCTAGTTTTAGTGTGGCTTCAAGAGCTAATAAAATCAGATGTGTGGGTTCAATTTGTCATTTTTACTCAAAAGTTTCATCACCCCTGAAGGTGGGGTCAAAATGACAGTAAGAAAATCCTGGGATCACCTATCCCATAGCCACACTAAAACTTCAGCTATATATAAAGCAACTACCAATGAATGACTGGAATACTACTAGAACAGATTCTCTACAACTGAGGATATAAGAAAAGCCACATCAAGATAGGTAACAGAGGCAGAGACATGGTCTAGTCAGGACCCACAGCCCTTGTAAAGTGTCCCAAAAGACAGATATATCTCATAAGCACATAGATTCCCCCTGAAGAGCAAAGGTTCTGCCCAGCTGGCATGACTCAGTGGTTGTTTACCTATGAGCCAGGAAGTCAAGGTTTGATTCCTGGTCAGGGCACATGCATGGGTTGTGGGCTCAATCCCAGTGGGTACTGTGCAGGAGGCAGCTGATCAATGACTCTCTCTCATAATTGAGAGAGTTTTTATCTCTCTCTCCCTCACCATTCATTTGTGACATATATATATATATATATATATATATATATATATATATATATATATATGAGCAAAGGCTCTGGAACTGACATTGGGTTACACAGTCTAGGGACCTGAAACAGGAAGAGGAACCTACATAGTATCTTGCTTAAAAAAAAATCAGTGAGGAGGTCCAACATAGTGGTAGATTAGGTGGCAGCTACACTAACTTTCTCCCAGAATTACTAAAATATAGATAAATAATTTAATTGAATAACCAATTGAAGTCTAGCTACAAAGAATCCTTATAACCAAGGATATAAAGAGGAGACCACATTGAGACGTGTAGGAAGTGCTGAGGTGTGAAAGGAATGGCTGAACTCCCACAGGCAGCAGCTGAAGTTCTGGAGGGATCTCTCAGCTGCAGGGGCTTACCCCTGAGAAGTCGGACCTAAACCGCGAATTGGGCTCCCCAGCCCACAGCAAGAAACCTGGAAAAGGTGCCCACATAACATCTGTCTGTAAAAAGTAGCGAGGTTTCTGTCTGCCAGGAATACACAACTAAAAATGCAGGCACACTCTTAAAAATCCAAAGTGAAATATTTTTTAGCAGCCACTCACATTGGATAAGCCAGAAGTATAGAATGGACTAGAGCTGTATGAGGAGAGTGTAGGTTTTGTGGCTCTGGGGAGAGAGCTGAAAAGATAGGTGCCTGGATCCTTGAGCTGAGACATTCTTTCTTAGGCAGACTTTTACTAACCAAGCAGTATTACCCTTAGCGGGAAGCAATAGCCACACCCATTGGAATCCCTCTTACCCCACCCAGTGGAGATTAAATCCTGGCTACAGCAGAAGGCTCATTAAGTGACTAAGACTAACAGATTGCAGAAAGAGGCAGATTTCTGGGTGCTTTGAGTCTTTGCCTGACCTGCTTCTGGGCCCTGAGCCAGTAAAAGCACACTTTAGTGTATAGCTTGGTCATTTCCACACAAACCCAGGCCCAGCAGACAGGGCCACAATCTGCAGATTGCTGATAGCTCCAAACAGGCTTTTCGAGGCCAAACACGGACAGTGCCAGACATTGGCCTATACCACAGTCCTTCCAAAAAACCCCAGACCAGTATACTTAGTGGCTATCTTCAGACAACAGAGTAGGATCCCATAAGGTTAACAAGTAGCATATCCACAGTTAGGTATTGGCAAGTACCAAACTCTGCTGAGGCAAATACAGTTTTGTGAGATCAGCACCTGCACAGCTTCCTGCATTCTCTGTTGGGAGTTAAACCTATTTGTCAGCCAGGCTGAGGGTCTAGCTCATGTACAAATGAGCCGATAGTAGTCAAGATTCAATTACAACAGGAAGGCTCACAAAATGTGCACAGGGGACATTCTTAGAGCACCCAGTTCTGCCACTGAGTCTGAGAAGTCACCTATACATAAGGCCACCCTACCAAGACTGGGAATCATAACAGATCT
Source organism: Lasiurus cinereus (assembly GCA_011751065.1). Taxonomy (NCBI): domain Eukaryota; kingdom Metazoa; phylum Chordata; class Mammalia; order Chiroptera; family Vespertilionidae; genus Lasiurus; species Lasiurus cinereus. The sequence continues at coordinate 23,989,174 of JAAGEH010000029.1, read as the reverse complement.
ACCTAATACACAGAAACAAACAAAAATAATCAGCCAAAATGGGGAGACAAAGAATCAGGCCACAGGTAAAGGAACAAGAGAATCCTCCAGAAGAAGAGCTAAATGAAGTGAAGGTATGCAATTTTTCAGTTATAGAGTTTAGACTAAAGATTATAAAGATGTTCAACAGCATGAAAAAAGATATAGCATCTATAAACATGGGATAGTCAGAAATAAAGAATGCCATATCTGAAATAAAGAATACATTGTAATACTTTAAACAATAAATTTAAATTTAAAAAAGAGAATAGCAGGCTTGCTGAAGCAGAGGATTTAATCAGTGATGTGGAAGACATGGTGTAGAAAAACACCCAATTAACACAGCAGAAAGAAAAAAACAAAGACTTTAAAAAAGAGAGGGTAGTTTATGATTCCTTGGGAAACATGAAGTGGAACAACATCCACGTGATATGAGTATCAGAAGGAGAAGGGAAAAATAAAGTAATTGAGAAACTATTTTAAGAAATAATGTCTGAAAACTTTCCCAACCTATTGAAGTAAAAAGTTATACAAGTCCAGGAACTACAGAGAGTCACAAACAAGATGGACCAAGAGAAGCCCAGATCAAAATACATATTTTGTTTTAAAATAAGAAATGCTATGACAGATTTTGTATCCAAGATGTCGGCATAGGTAAACACCTACACTGCTGCCTCACACAACAATTTCAAAACTACAACTAAAAGAAAGAACTGACATCATCCAGAACCACAGGAAAGCTGGCTGAGTGTAAGTTCTACAGCTAGAAGGAAAGAGAGGGGCTCACAGAAACCCAGAGGAGCTGCAAAAAGCTGAGGTACAGAGACGAGCTCTCTGAAAGTGGGTGCCGGAGTACCTGGCTGGCTTTCTCTGGCGGGAGGGAAACAGAGACTCCCAATGGCATTGAACCCCTTATCTTATGACAATAACCCCAGATCCAGCCGAAACTCATACGGGGGGGAGTTTGGACTGTGAAAAGGGAAAAGTGCACGGAAATTTAGGGGAGTCGCAAAAGATCAGAAGCTGGTGTCAGGCACGGCACTGTGCAGAGGACAGATTGCTGATTGTGCTGCTGGCTTTCTCGAAAGGGCTGGAGACAGACCCTCCCAACTGTGCCACCTCTGACTCCACTAAGCCCCTGTTTCCAGCGAAACCCTGGGAACCTAGACTTGTGTGGTCCTGGAGGGCAGGGAAGCTGAAAAGGCAGCGGTCTAGAGGCATTGTGGGCACCCACGCTCCAGCGATTACCCAGTCACGTGAGACTCAGGGGCCATAGAGGGCGGGGCCGACTGGAAGGCAAGGCGGTCCCTTAAGCCCTGAGACTCCACCCATCCCAAGCTCAACAGAGGCTTCTTTGGTTTTGCAAGTCTGGTATCATAAGGCTGAATTCAACACAGAAGTTTCCCCGGAATAGTAAAAATGCCGAGACAAGGGAAGGAATCACAAACAAAAGAAATGGAGGAGGAAAAAATGACTGGATAGAGAGTTCAAAACCACGGTTATAAGGTTTTTCAAGAATATGCTAGAAAAGATGGATAAATTTATCAAGTCCCAAGAGGAAATGCAAAAGGACCAACTAGAGATGCAAAAGATCCAACTAGAGTTGATGGATAAATTTAGCGAGTCCCAAGAGGACATGAAAAAGGACCAACTAGAGACACTGACTGAAATAAAAAATATTATGCAGAGTCCTAACAGCAGACTGGAGGAAGGCAAGAATCAAGGAAAAAAAATTGAAATATAAAGAAGCAGAAAACACTCAACTGGAAAAGCAAGAAGAGAAAAGAATCCAAAAATGTGAAGATAATATAAGGAGCCTCTGGGACGGTTTCAAGCGTACCAACATGAGAATTGTGGGGGTGCCAGAAGAAGAGAGAGAGCAAGATACTGAAAACCTACTTAAAGAAATAATGACTGAAAACTTCCCACATCTGGTAAAAGAAATAGACTTACAAGTCTAGGAAGCACACAGAACCCGATATAAAAGGAATCCAAAGAGGACCATACCAAGACACATCATAATTAAAATACCAAGAGCAAAAGACAAAGAGAGAATATTAAAAGCAGCAAGAGAAAAACAGTTCATTACCTACAAGGGAGCACCCATATGACTATCAGCTGATTTCTCAACAGAAATGATGCAGGCCAGATGGGAGTGGCAAGAAATATTCAATGTGATGAATAACAAGAACCTACAACCAAGAATAATCTATCCAGCAAAGCTATCATTCAGAATTGAAGGGCAGATAAAGAGCTTCACAGATAAGAAAAAGCTAAAGGAGTTCATCAACTCCAAACCAGTACTATATGAAATGCTGAAAGGTACTCTTTTAGAAGAGGAAGAAGAAAAAGGTAAAAGCCAAAAAATTATGAACAACAAATACATATCTATCAACAAGTGAATCTAAGAATTAAGTGAATTAAAAATTTGATCAACAGAATAAACTGGTGAATATAATAGAATCAGGAGCACAGAAAAGGAGTGGACTGATAATTCTCATGGGGAAAGGGGTGAGGGGTATACAGGGAGAGACTGGATAAAATCATACACCTATGGATGAGATCAATGGGAGGGAGGGAAGGATGGGAGCTGGGTGGAGGGGTGCTATGGAGGGGAAAAAAGAGAAACAAATGTAATAATCTGAATAATAAAGATTTAATTTAAAAAAACACACAAATGTAAAAAAATAATAAAAAAATAAAAATAAAAATAAATAAAAAAGAAAAGAAATGCTATGACAAAGAAAGAATCTTAAAGCCTCAAGAGAAAAAGGCTGTCAGTTACCTACAAGGGATCTCCCGTAAAACTTCTCATTGATTTCTCAACAGAAATATTTCAGGTGAGAAGTGCTTGGCATGAAATATTCAAAGTGATGAAAAACCAGGACCTATAACCAAGGCTGTTTTACACAGCAAGGCTATCATTTAAAATCGAAGAAGAAATAAAGAGCTTCCCGATGAGAAAAAGCTAAAGGGGTTTCTTACCACCAAAGCAGCATTATAAGATATGTTAAAAGGCTTGCTTTAGAAAGTAGAATAAAAAGAAAAAAACAAAACCAGAAAAACAGAAATAAAAAAGTGGCAATATATATGTATTTATCAATAATAACTTTAAATGATGATTGTGTAAATTCTACAATAAGAAGACATAAGGTAACTAAATGGATAAGAAAGTAAGACCCATGTCTCTGCTGTCTTTAAGAGGCACACTTCAGAATGAAAAAATATACACATAATAAAAGTAAAGGGAGGAAAAATATATCTCATGCAACTGGAAAGGGAAAAAAGCTGGGGTAGCAATACTTATATCTGACAAAATGAATGTTAAAACCATGGATATAGTAAGAGACAAAGAAGGACATTACATAATGATAAAGGGTTCAATCCTACAGGAGGATATAACCCTTTTAAATATTTAATCACCCAAAATTAGATCACCTAAGAATGTAAAGCATATCTTGATGTACATAAAGAGAGAGGTTGACAGTTATACAGTTATAGTAGGGGATATTAACACCCTACATCAATAGATAGATCTTTCAGACAGAAAGTCAATAAGTAGATGGTGGCCTTATATGACACACTAGATCAAATGGATTTAATTGCTATCTTTAGAGTATTCCACCCCATATAAGCAAATATACATTCTTTTCAACTACATATAAAATATTTTCTAGGATAGACCATATATTAAGACACAAAACAAGCTCAATATACTTAAAAAGATTGAAATCGTATCAACCACCTTCTCAGAATATAATGTTATGAACTTGAAATTGACCAAAAGGAGAAAACTGAAAAACACACAAAGACCTGAATGATAAATAACATGTTACTAAATGAATGGGTTAACAATGAGATCAAAGGATGAATTAAAAAGATACATTGAACCAAATGAAAATGAGAACACAAAAATCCAAAATCTGTGGGACGGTGGGAAAGCAGTCACAATAGGGAAATTCATACACTATAGGCCTATCTCTGGAAACAAGAAAAAGCTCAAATAAACTTTATACTTAAAAAACTAGAAAAATAACAATAACCAAATCTCAGAGTGAATAGAAGGGAGAAAGTAATAAAGATCAGAGCAGAAATAAATTAAATAGAATATAAAAACAATTAAAAAGATAAATGAAACCAAGATCTAGTTATTTCAGAAGATAAACAAGATTGACAAACCTTTAATCAGGCTCATCAAGAAAAAAAAATAGAGAATAACCAGATGAACAAAATTCAATATAAAAGAGGAGAGGTAATAACTGATACCAAAGGAATACAAAGGATTGTAAGGAAATATTATGAACAAATATATGCCAACAAATTTGAAAATCTGGATGAAATGGAAACATTCAACCTTTAAAAACTAAATAAAAAAGAATCAGAGCACATGAATAGACAGATTACAACTAGTGAAACTGAAGCAGTCATTTTAAAAAATTCAAACAAATAAAAGTCCTGGACCTGATGGGTTTACAGGTGAATTTTACTAGACATTCAAAGAAGAACTAAGACTTATTCATCTCATTATATTCCAAAAATTTCAAGAGGATTAAACAATCCCAAGTTCATTTTATGAAGCGAGAATTATCCTAATTTCAAAACCAGAAAAAGACATGGAAAACAAAGAAAATCATAGCCAATATCCCTGATGAAAATGGGTGCTAAAATCCTCAACAAAATATTAGCAAACCAAATCCAGCAATACATTAAAAAGATCATACACCATGATCAAGCAATATTTATTCTGGGGATGCAAGGTTGGTACAACATTTGCAAAACAATAAACATGATACACCACATAAAAAAATTGAAGGATAAAATTGCATGATCATATCAATAGATTCAGAAAAAGCACTTGATAAAATCAGCACACATCTCTATAATAAAGAGCGAGGGTGTAACACTATAATGACCGAAGCTCAAACAGAGGGGACTGTGAATCAGGGCCAGAGAAAGGCCTGAAGAGAGAAGCAGGGACTGATTTGATCTGTTGCTTCTGTGGCAGCTTTTGACCAGCACTTGCCTCTCTCCTTCTCTCCCAGTCTGGCCAGCAGCCACACGTCCATTTCTCTCCAGGACTCCAATGGGACTGCTGATCAGCCCCGCCTTTTTGATCAGGCTCCATTGATAGGCCCAAAGATGCTGACTGGCATAGAAACTAACCAATCAGAATCAAATTTCGGTGAAGTGTGAGGAACCAATGGCTGCCTAGGAGAGGGATTTTTACTCTGACTGGCATAGAAACTGACCAATCAGAATCAAATCTGGGGGCTTAGCAGTGTTTCTGTCCAGGGAGAGCATCCATCCTGAGGCCAGCTCCAGCAACGGCCTTCATAAATCTACAGAAAGTACTCATCAGTGACAGCCTGGACTCTTGCTGCCTGAAGATCATGCAAGATGGAGGGCTGCAGGTGGTGGAGAAGCAGAATCTGAGCAAAGAGGAGCTGATAGCCGAGCAAGACTGTGAAGGCCTTCGTGTCCGGTCAGCCACCAAAGTGATCATGGATGTCATCAACGCAGCAGAGAAGCTCCAGGTGGTGGGTAGGGTTGGCACTGGTGTGGATAACGTGGATCTGGAGGCTGCAGCAAGGTTACGAACATTCCCAATGGGAAGAGTCTTAGTGCTGTGGAGCTCACCTGTGGGATGATCATGTGTCTGGCTAGGCAGATTCCTCAGGTGATGGCTTCAATGAAGGATGGCAAATGGGACTGAAAGAAGTTCATGGGAATTGAGTTGAATGGAAAGATCCTGGGAATTCTTGGCCGAGGGAGGATTGGGAGAGAGGTGGCTGTGCAGATGCAGTCCTTCAGGATGAAGACTGTAGGGTACAACCCCATCATCTAACCAGACATCTTAGCCTCCTTTGAAATTCAGCAGCTGCCCCTGGAGGAGATCTGGCCCCTCTGTGACTACATCACTGTGCACGCCCCTCTCCTGCCCTCCACGACAGGCCTGCTTGACAAAAGCACCTTTGCCCTGTGCAAGAAGGGCATGCACATGGTGAACTGTGCTCTTGGAGAAATTGTGAATGAGGATACCATCCTCTGGGTCCTGCAATTGGGACAATGTGTGGGCACAGTGCTGGATGTGTTCACAGAGGAGCCACCTCAGGACCAAGACTTGGTGGGCCACAAGAATGTCATCACCTGCCCCCACCCAGGCGCCAGAATCAAGGAGGCCCAGAGCTGCTGTGGAGAGGAAATTGCTGTCCATTTCATGGACATGGTGAAGGGGAGAGCCCTCGTGGGGGTTGTGAATGCCCAGGCCCTTACCAGCACCTTCTCTCCACATCCCAAACTTTGAATAGTTCTGGCAAAAGCTCTGATGAGAGTCTGGGAAGGGTCCCCCAAAGGGACCAGCCAGGTGGTAACACAGGGCTTATCCCTGAAGAATGCTGGGAACTGCCTTTTCCCTGCAGTCACTGTTGGCCTCCTCAAAGATGCTTTTAATCATGCGGATGTGTACTTGGTGAACACCAAGCTGGTGGTGATGGAGGCAGGCCTCAATGTAACCACCTCCCATAACCCCACTGTTCCAGGAGAGCAAGGATGCAGGGAAGGCCTCCTGAGCATGATCCTGGCAGGTGCCCCCTACCAGGCTGTGGGCTTTGTCCAGGGCACCACACCTGAGCTGTAGGCACTCAACAGAGCTGCCATCAGACCAGAAGTGCCTCACCACAGGGGTCTGTTCCTGCTCCTGTCCTACCAAACTTAGGTGATGTCCGATGAAGAGACCTGGCACACCAAGGGAATATCTTCTCTGCTTCCCAGACTGGACTCCTGGAAGCAGCATGTGACCGAGGCCTTTCAGTTTCATTTCTGGCTTTGGGGCTCACTAAGACCAGCCTTGGGGGCTTTGTGATCAACTTTGGGAGGTCACATTCCCGGGGCTGACATCACTTATGTGGTCTGACCCCAGTAATAACCACTTAATAAACAGCCCAACCCCCCAAAAAAAATAATAACCAAATCTGGGTCAACTGTGAGGAACCAATGGCTACCTAGGAGGCGGAGCTTTTGACACTGACTGGCATAAAAAGCAACCAATCGGAGCCAAATCTGGGTCAACTGTGAGGAGCCAATGGATGCCTAGGAGGCAGAGCTTTTGATGCTGACTAGAATAGAAACTGACCAATCAGAACCAAATTGGACGGCAGATGAGGGCAGTTGGGGGCAAGATCAGGCCTACAAGGGAGGGCAGTTGTGGGGAAGATCAGCTTGGCAGGGGAGGGGAGTTGAGAGCAAGATCAGGCTGGCAGGGGAGGGCATTGGGGGCAACCAGGCCAGCTGGGGAGGGCACATAAGGGTGAGATCAGACCAGCAGGGGAGGGCAGTTAGGGGAAAGATCAGGCAAATAGGGGAAGCCAGTTAAGGGTGATCAGGCAGGCAGGCAGAAGGGTTAGGGGCAATCAGGCAGGTAGGCAGAGGAAGTTAGGAGTGATCAGGCAGGCAGGTAAATGAGCAGTTAGAAGCTAGCAGTCCCAGATTGCGAGAGGGATGTCCGACTGCCAGTTTAGGCCCGATTCTGCAGGAATTTTGTGCATCAGGCCACCAGTTTATAATAAAAGCTCTCAATGTAATAAAGTCCATATGTGACAAACCCACCGCTAATATCATCCTCAATAGGCAAAACTACAAGTGTTCCCCTTAAGACCAGGAAGAAGGCAGGGATATCTACTTTGTCCACTCTTGTTTAACACTAAAGGCCCAAAGCATGAAGATTCATGCAAGAATGGGCCTTCTTTTCTGTGGCTGCCAGAACTGCCTTCCCTCCAGCCCAGAGCCGCCTTTCCGCCCTGAGCAGCTGGGGTGGTGCAGAACCCCTGCACCATCACCATAGCAATGATGCAAGCATCCAACTCCTGGCTGTTCAGGGCCTGTGCATGCAAATTAACCCTGCATCTTTGTTAGGTTAATTTCCATATTCACTCCTGATTGACTGGTGGGCATTGAAAAAGTACAGTCAATTTGCATCTTTTTTAAAAATTAAATCTTTATTATTCAGATTATTACATTTGTTTCTCTTTTTTCCCCTCCATAGCACCCCTCCACCGAGCTCCCACCCTTCCCTCTTCTCTTACCTCCCTCCCATTGACCTCATCCATAGGTGTATGATTTCTGTCCAGTCTCTCCCTGTACACCCCTCATCCCTTTCCCCCTGAGAATTAGTCCACACCCTTTCTGTGCTCCTGATTCTATTATATTCACCAGTTTATTCTGTTGATCAAATTTTTAATTCACTTAATTTTTAGATTCACTTGTTGATAGATATGTATTTGTTGTTCATAATTTTTTGGCTTTTACCTTTTTCTTCTTCCTCTTCTTAAAGAGTACCTTTCAGCATTTCATATAATACTGGTTTGGAGTTGATGAACTCCTTTAGTTTTTTCTTATCTGTGAAGCTCTTTATCTGCCCTTCAATTCTGAATGTTAGCTTTGCTGGATAGATTATTCTTGGTTATAGGTTCTTGCTATTCATCACGTTGAATATTTCTTGCCATTCCCATCTGGCCTGCATCGTTTCTGTTGATAAATCAGCTGACAGTCGTATGGGTGCTCCCTTGTAGGTAATAAACTGTTTTTCTCTTGCTGCTTTCAATATTCTCTCTTTGTCTTTTGCTCTTGGTATTTTTTTAATTAAATATTTATTATTCAGATTATTACATTTGTTTCTCTTTTTTCCCCTCCATAGCATCCCTCCACCCAGCTCACACCCGTCCCTCTGCCCTTAGCTCCCTCCCATTGATCTCATCCATAGGTGTATGATTTTTGTCCAATCTCTCCCTGTACACCCCTCACCCCTTCCCCACTGAGAATTATCAGTCCACTCCCTTTCTGTGCTCCTGATTCTATTATATTCACCAATTTATTCTGTTGATCAAATTTTTAATTCACTTAAGTTTTAGATTCACTTGTTGATAGATATGTATTTGTTGTTCATAATTTTTTGGCTTTTACCTTTTTCTTCTTCCTCTTCTAAAAGAGTACCTTTCAGCATTTCATATAATTCTGGTTTGGAGTTGATGAACTCCTTTAGCTTTTTCTTATCTGTGAAGCTCTTTATCTGCCCTTCAATTCTGAATGATAGCTTTGCTGGATAGATTATTCTTGGTTGTAGGTTTTTGCCATTCATCACATTGAATATTTCTTGCACTCCCATCTGGCCTGCATCATTTCTGTTGAGAAATCAGCTGACAGTCGTATGGGTGCTCCCTTGTAGGTAATAAACTGTTTTTCTCTTGCTGCTTTTAATATTCTCTCTTTGTCTTTTGCTCTTGGTATTTTAATTATGATGTGTCTTGGTGTGGTCCTCTTTGGATTCCTTTTATATGGGGTTCTGTGTGCTTCCTGGACTTATAAGTCTATTTCTTTTACCAGATGTGGGAAGTTTTCAGTCATTATTTCTTTAAAAGGTTTTCAGTATCTTGCTCTCTCTCTTCTTCTGGCACCCCCACAATTCTGATGTTGGTACGCTTAAAGCTGTCCCAGAGTCTCCTTACATTATGTTCACATTTTTGGATTCTTTTCTCTTCTTGCTTTTCCAGTTGAATGTTGTCTGCTTCTTTATATTTCAAAATTTTTACTTGATTCTTGCCTTTCTCTAGTCTGCTGTTAGGACTCTGTATAATATTTTTTATTTCAGTAAGTGTATGTTTAATTTCTATTTGGTCCTTTTTCATCTCTTCTTGGGTCTCACTAAATTTATCCATCTTTTCTAGCATATTCTTGAAAAACCTTATAACCGTGGTTTTGAACTCTCTATCCAGTCGTTTTTTTTTTCCTCCATTTCTTTTGTTTGTGATCCCTTCCCTTGTCTCGGCATTTTCCCTATGCCGGGGAAACTTCTGTGTTGGATTCAGCCTTATGATAGCACATGCAAAGCCGCAGAAGCCTCTGTTGAGCTTGGGAGGGGTGGAGTCTCAGGGCTTAAAGGACCGCCTTGCCTTGCAGTCGGCCCCGCCCTCCATGGCCCCTGACGTGACTGGGTAATGGCTGGAGCGATCCTTGTGCGCGCGCCCGCTGTGCCTCTAACCACTGCCTTTTCAGCTCCCCTGCGCACCAGGACCACATCAGTCTAGGTCCCCAGGGTTTTGCCCGAAACAGGGGCCCAGTGGACTGAGAAGTGGCACAGTTGAGAGGGTCTGTCTCCCGCACAGTCGCGAAAGCCAGCAGCACAATCAGCAGTCTGTCCTCCACGCAGCACTGTGCGCGTGCGAGACCGGACCTGATCTTCTGCGAATCCCCTAAATTTCCGTGCACCTCTCCCTTTTCACAGTCCAAACTACCCCCGTATGAGTTTCGGCTGGATCTGGGGTTTAGGGTCGTAGAATAAGGGGTTCATTGCTGTTGGGAGTCTCCGTTTCCCTCCCGCCAGAGAAAGCCAGCCCGGTACTCCGGCACCCGCTCTCTCAGTGTGCGCGTCTCCGTACCTCAGCTTTTTGCAGCTCCTCTGGGTCTCTGTGAGCCCCTCTCTTTCCTTCTAGTTGTAGAACTTCCACTCAGCCAGCTTTCCTGTGGTTCTGGATGATGTCCGTTCTGTCTTTTAGTCGTAGTTTTGAAATTGTTGTGCGAGGCAGCAGTGTAGGTGTTTACCTATGCCGCCATCTTGGATTCCTCCCTGCTCTTGGTATTTTAATTATGATGTGTCTTGGTGTAGTCCTCTTTGGTTCCTTTCATATGGAGTTCTGTGTGCTTCCTGGTTTGTAAGTCTATTTCTTTTACCAGATGTGGGAAGTTTTCAGTCATTATTTCTTTAAATAGGTTTTCAGTATCTTGCTGTCTCTCTTCTTCTGGCACCCCCACAATTCTGATGTTCGTACATTTGAAGCTGTCCCAGAGGCTCCTTGCATTATCTTCACATTTTTGGATTCTTTTCTCTTCTTGCTTTTCCAGTTGAGTGTTTTCTGATTCTTTATATTTCAAATTTTTGACTTGATTCTTGCCTTTCTCTAATCTGCTGTTAGGACTCTGTATAATATGTTTTATTTCAGTCAGTGTATGTTTAATTTCTAGTTGGTCCTTTTCCATTTCTAGTAGGTTCTTTTTCATCTCCTCTGGGGTCTCTCCAACTCTATCCAACTTTTCTAGGATATTCTTGAAAAACCTTATAACCAAGGTTTTGAACTCTATATCCAGTCATTTGTTTTCCTCCATTTCTTTTGTTTGTGATCCCTTCCCTTGTCTCGGCATTTTCACTATGCTGGGAGAACTTCTACATTGGATTCAGCCTTATGTTACCAGACTTGCAAAACCACAGAAGCCTCTCTGTTGAGCTTGAGATGGGTGGAGTCTCAGGGCTTAAGAGACCACCTTGCCTTCTAGTTGGCCCCGCCCACCACGGCCCCTGAGTCTCACGTGACTGGGTAATCGCTGGAGCAGTCCTTGTGTGCGCACAGTTCCTCTAGACCACTGCATTTCGGGCTCCCCTGCACTCCAGGACCACACGAGTCTGGGTCCCCAGGGTTTCACCCGGAAACAGGGGCTTAGTGGAGTCAGAAGTGGCACAGTTTGGAGGGTCTGTCTCCCACCCACTCGCGAAAGCCAGAGGCACAATAGTAATCTGTCCTCTGCACTGTGCCGTGCATGCCACCGGCCTCTGATCTTTTGTGACTCCCCTAAATTTCCATGCATCTCTCCCTTTTCACAGTCCAAACTCCCCCCCGTATGAGTTTCAGCTGGATCTGGGTTTTAATGTAGTAGGATAACGGGTTCAATGCCTTTGAGAGTCTCCGTTTCCCTCCTGCCAGAGAAAACCAGCCAGGTACTCCGGCGCCCACTCTCTCCACATGCGCGTCTCTGTACCTCACCTTTTTGCAGCTCCTTTGGGTCTCCGTGAGCTCCTCTTTTCCCCTCTAGTTGTAGAATTTCCACTCAGCCAGCTTTCCTGTGGTTCTGGATGATGTCCGTTCTGTCTTTTAGTTGTAGTTTTGAAATTGTGCGAGGCAGCAGTTTAGGTGTTTACCTATGCCGCCATTTTAGATTCTCCCTGTGCATCTTTCTTTTTTATTAGTGTAAACTAGAGGCCCTGTGCATGAAAATTCAAGCACTGGGGCGAGGGGTCCCTCAGCCTGTTCTTGCCCCTTTCACTCAGAGCAAGAGGTGACCAGGGGAAGGCAATGTCCCACCAAACCTCTGCTGCTGCTATGCAGCCACCCACTGAGGCTTGCCTGTATCTTGGGTGTCAGGTGGGCAGCTGCCATCCAAGGCTTGTCTGTGCCTTGGGCAGGTGGGGGGCTGAGGGGACTCGGGCCACTATAGGCAGGTGAATGGATCAGCCAGATCCACCTGGGGGTTGACCAGCTGTGCCACTTGCCTGCCGCCCCCGCAGGGCTGAGGGGACTGGGTGCCGCCATCTTGTGGCTATGAGTGTAGCTGTCAATTAGCATATTCTCTCCTTATTGGCTGTGGTTGCCACCATCTTTGAGGGTTGAGCAGTCAATTAGCATATTCCCTCCTTATTGGCTGTGGGCACTGCCAATCTTTGTGATGGCATGAGGATCAATTAGCATATTTTTCTTTTTATTAGATAAGATAGCACTAGAAATCCTTGCCACAGAAAACACACAAGTAAAAGAAATATAAAATATTTCCAAATTTGAAAGTAAGAAGTAAAACTTTCACTATTTGCAGATGACATGATGCTGTATATAGAGAACACTAAAGATATCAGCAAAAAAACTCCTAGAAGTGATAAATGACTTCAGTAAAGTAGCTGGATATTAAATTAATATCTAGAAATCTCTTGCATTTTTATACATTATAATGAAGTACCAGAAAGAAAAACTGAAAATTCTATTCACAATTGCTGTGAAAAGAATAAATTACATAGGAATAAATTTAACTGAGGATGTAGAAGACATGTACTTGGACAATTATAAGACAGTGAAGAAAGACATTGAGGATGATACAAATAAGTGGAAGCATATACTAGTTCATGGCTAGGAAGAATTAACACTTTTAAAATGTCCATATTACCCCAAGCAATGTATAAACTCAACACAATTTCTGTCATGATACCAATGGAGTATTTCACAGAATTAGAAAAAAATTTTTCATAAACAGATGGTGGCTGAATAGGCAGATGTGTCATGCACATTGTCTTGGGGCCAGACTGAAAAGACAACTAAATCAGAGATCATCCACCTAGAACTAACATATTAGACACAGCTTAGGAGATAATTTACAAGAGTAAAGGGTAGAGGAAGCCTAGAGATAGGTAGGAAAGGGGATGAGGGCTTTAGTTAGACCACTGCTCAGCAAACTCATTAGTTAACTGAGTGTCAAACTGTGGCTCGTGAGCTGCATGTGGCTTGTGAGCCACGGTTTGATGACCACTGAGTTAGACAGTTGGTCAGCGGTCTAAGAGGGTGAGGAGGAAGGTGCTTAGCACCAATGCTGTGGCCCTTGGTGAAAACTGTAACACCCAACTATGAAAAGGAAAGGACACAGGGATGTTGGTGGCTGCAGAATCTGGGCCTAAGATCACAGCCTGAAAAGTTTATGCCACAAAAGGCAACCAGAAAAATGATCCAAGCAGCAGAGTGATGGGGGGAGAGAAACCCATAAGTTTTATTGTTGTTTTGGTTTTGTTTTATCTTTGCTTTTAATTTCTAAATCTAGAACACAGGACTTTTCAATTGCAAACCCTCACCCTTCTTCACAAGGAGAAAGGCACAGACTTGAGGTGCCTGAGGGGAGGTTATGGAGGAAAGCAGGGCAGGGAGACATCCACAGGATTCCAGCATTGGGACATTCATAACGTTCCAGACTTATGTAGCCATTTCTCCCCAGAAGAGCCAGCCCCTCTGAGTAGCCTCAAGATTGGTAATACAGCCTGCCATACCCTGCCTGCAGCTTGATCTTTACAAAGGAAACAAAGGTTTTGAATAGCCTCAAAGAACCCACAGTAACTGGATTGGAAGAAGGTTCAGCCAGCCCTGTGATTCTTGGAACCAGATTGATAAAAACTTTAGGTTGCTATCCAAACTCATAGACCTCCATTCAAGGATCTCTGACCAACCAAGGCCAGAGTAATATTTTGGGCCACTCATGGAGGAGTAGCTCTGAGTCAGGAAAAGAAGCACCCACCTTATTCCCTGAAAGTAAAACAACACTAACCCCACCTAAAGCCCTGTCAGAAACAGATGCTTAAGTGATTAAAATTGATAGCTGGCATACAACCAAAGAGGGCAGATAGGCCCTGCCTGCTTCCAGCCAAGGCCTGTGGAGAATGACATAAGCAGAGGTCCTGTGGATCACTTGCCGCATCAAGCAAGGTACTAAAACCCAAAAGACAGTGCCTGACAGTGGTTATCAGCTAACTACCTAACATGAAGCCCAGAATTATCAGACAGAACAGAACAGTGGGTGCCTAAACTAGGGAACATGAAAACTTGGCTGAAGTGGACACTTCATTTTTTTAATTTTTTTAATCTTATTATAGTTTATTTTTTTCTTTTTACACCTTCTTCTTCCTCACTTTTCTTTTTTTATCCTGTTTTCCTGCTCCTTTTCCCATTTAGTTTTTTTCTCTTCCCAGTACTTTCCCACTTTTTAAAATGGATCTGCTTTATCTGCTTTATTTATATGGTATTATTCATCTGTCTAGTTTCCTATTCCTACTCAATTTCCTCCTCTCTTTTCTTTTTACTATTTTCTTTTCTCTCTTCTCTTGCTCTTTTTCTCTCATATTTTTAACATTAATTTAACTTCCTTAATTTAAACCTATTTGTTCTCTCATATATTCTCCTCTAATATATATATATATTTTCTTCTTCTTCTTGTCTTCTCATTTTTTCCCTCCATTCTCTATCCTAAACAGTGGTCCTTTTCCTATTAATTCAATTCCTTAACCTTCTTTTCTCTATTTAAGCTAGGCTGCCACAGAGTCTATCCTCCCCCCATTATTTTCTGTTTGTTTTTGTCTATTTTTTTGTTTTGTTTTGTTGTTTTGTTTATTTTTTTGGTTGTGTTTTTTTCCTATAATCTTTCTTTCTTTCCCTCTTCTTCTTTTTCTCTTCTCACTTTCATTCTTGTTGTCTTTTCTCTTCCCTGATCAACTTTTCCCTGCTGGTCACATTGGGGTTATAGGTGCTGTTTGTCCATTCGTGCTCTGTTCCTTCTGTGTCTTGTCTTGTCGTGGTCTATTGTGTGCTGTTTGGTCAGCACCTCCACAATGATTGGCATGATATGGTAGGGAGTGAGCCACATAATCAGACACACTGAGAGGAAAATCTATCCATGAATGGGACAACAAAATTTAAGATTCAACTACATCAGCAGAACTCAAATGTCTTAAGTAGGATGACTACCTAGAACACCCAGCCCAGGAGACCTGAGAGACTGCATCACTGGATACCACAAAACTTCTACAATATAAGACC
Organism: Lasiurus cinereus; assembly: GCA_011751065.1. NCBI lineage: Eukaryota > Metazoa > Chordata > Mammalia > Chiroptera > Vespertilionidae > Lasiurus > Lasiurus cinereus. Next base: position 23,973,773 of record JAAGEH010000029.1, on the reverse strand, counting down.
AATTTAAAAAATCTGGGTGACATAGCAGTTTGATCTACTGCATAGAAATAATTATAAAGTAAAAGCAAAAATGAGGAGACAGAGAAACAACCCCAAAATGCAAGAAAAGGACAAATCACCAGATAAGGACCTAAATGAAATGGAGGCAAGCAATTTGTCAGATAAAGAATTCAGCATAATGGTTATAATGATGCTCAAACATCTGGATGAGAAAATCACCAACATGTGTAAGAATCAAGAGGAAATGAAGAATGACATAGCTGCAATAAAGAACACAATGGAAGATTTTAACTGTAAACTAGAAGACACTGAGTATCAAATCAAGCGAGTTAGAAGACAAGCTAAAAACAAAACAAAAAACTCACAAACATACAAAAAGAACACACAAGCAGAGTAAGAACTGGAAAAAATAATTAAAAATTAGGAGGGGAGTGTAAGGGATCTCTGGGACAACAAAAAAAAGAAATAACTTCCACATAATTGGCTGCCAGAAGGAGAGGAAGCTGAGCAAGGAATAGAAAATCTGTTTGAGGAAATAATGACAAAAAAATTCCACGACTTTGGGAAGAAAAGAGTCACACAAGTCCAAGAAGCACACAAAGTCTCAAATAAAATTAATCCCAAAAGACTGACACCAAGACACATCATAATGGAATTGGCAAATGTCAATATCAAAGTAAGGATCTCAAAGGCTGCCAAGAAGAGACATAAAGTTACCTAACAAAGGATATCCCATGAGCATATGAAATGATTTCTCAACAGAAACACACCAGGCCAGAAATGAATGGAATGAAGTATACAAGGTGATGCAAAGTAAGGAACAGATTCCAAGAATACTCTATCCAGCAAGGTTATCATTCATAACTGAAGATGAAATTAGAAGCTTCATAGACCAATAAAGGCTAAGGGAGTTTATTACCACCAAGCCAGCAAAGCAAGAAATGCTAAATGGACTGTTGTAAAAGCAAGAAACAGAAAGGGAAGAAGGAACAAAGGCATAAAGAATAAAAACAGCAACAAACAAGTCCCTATTAATAATAACCTTAAATACAAATGGAATACATAAGTCAATTAAAATACATAAGGTAACTGAATTGATAAGCCAACATGACCCATATATCTGTTGTATACAAGACACCCATATTATAACAAAGGAATCACACAGAAAATTAAGGGATGGAAAAATATTTTCAAGCAAATGGAAAACATAGACTTATATCCAACAAAATAGACCTCAAAGTGAAAGCCATAACAAGAGATAAGGAGGGCCATTTCATAATGCTAAAGGTTTTTATACAAGACAATATAACTCTGCTAAACATATATGCAGCCAATACAGAATCACACAAACACATTAAAAAAAATGTTAGGAAGATATCAAGGGAGAGATCAACAGCAATACAATTATAGTAGGGGGCTTTACTTCCCAACTGATATAAATGGATAAGTTTTTTAGAAACAAAATCAGTGGAGAATCAGTTAATCTTAAATCACTATTATATCAGAGGGAACTAATTCTCACCTCCAGGACATTTCATCTCAAGGTCACAGAATATACATTATCCACATGTGCATATGGGACATTTACAAAGATAGACCATATATTAGGACACAAATTAAGACTAAAAATGCAAGAATATTGAAATCATACCAAGCAACTTCTGATATCACAATAGCATAAGCATAGATATAAATTATAATAAAAAAGGAGACACATGGAGACTAAATACAAAGCTATTAAACAATGAATGGGTTACTCAAGAGATTAAAGAATAAATTTTTAAAATCCTGGAAAATATAACAATAAAAATACAACAATTCAAAATTTATGGAACAGAGTGAAAGCAGTCCTCAGAGGGAAGTTCATAGCACTACAGGCCTACATAAAAAAACAAAAACAAAAATTGTTAATAAGTTATCTGACCCTACAACTTAAACAAGTGGAAATAGGGAAACAAAAATAACACAGAGTAAGTAGAAGGAAGAAAATAATAAAGATTAGAGTGAAAATAAATGATATTGATACCAAAAAAACAAAACAAAACACAAAAATATAAATGATCAATAGATCCAAGAGTTGGTTCTTTGAAATAATAAATATATTGATGGACCTCTAGCAAGGCTCACCAAGAAGCAAAGAGAGGACCCAAATAAACAAAACCAGAAATGAAAGAGATGAAGTAACAACTGACCTCACAGAAATACAAAGGATTATAAAAAAATACTACAAACAACTATTCCAACAAACCAGACAACCTAGACCAAATGGACATACACTTAGAAAATCAATCAGAAAGAATAAAAAAACCTGAATAGGCCAATAATTAGCATGAAATTGAAGCAGTAATGAAAAACTTCCAGCAAAGAAAGCCCTGGTCTGGACAACTTTGTGGTGGAGTTTTACCAAACATTCAAAGAAGAATTAACACCCTCCTCAGACTATTCCATAAAATTTAAGAGAAAAGAACACTTTCAAGCTCTTTCTATGAAGCCAGCATTACCCTAATCCAAATCCAAGATACTACAAAGAAAGAGAATTACAAGTCAATATCCCTGATGAATATAGATGCTAAAATTCTCAACAAAATATTAGCAAATTGCATCCAGCAATACATTAAAAAGATCATCCACTATGACCAAGTAGGATGTATTTCCAGGATGAAGGCTAGTACAATATCAGCAAATCATTAAAAATGATACATCACATAAACAAATAAGAAAGATTCAAAATGAATTATCCCATAAATTGATGCAGAAAAATATTTTGGCAAAATCTAACACCTTTTTTTTTCTTTATAAAAACTCTCAGCAAAGTAGTATTAGAGTGATCATACCTCAATATAATAAAAGTCTTATATGACAAACCTACAGACAACATCATACTCAATGGGAAAATACTAAAACGTTTTTATCTAAGAAGAGGAACAAGATAAGGATGCCCACTTTCACCACTACAGTTTCACATAGTATTGGAAAGGTTATCCATAATGATCAGACAAGAAAAAGAAATAAAAAAACATTCAAATTGGAAAAGAAGTAGTAAAAATGTCATTATTTGCAGAAGTATGGTGACACGCAGCACTGCGCACAAAGGACCGACTGTTGATTGTGCCACTGGCTTTCACAAGTGGGCGGGAGACAGACCCTCCCAACTGTGCACTTCTAACTCCAATAAACCCCCATTTTAGGAGAAATCTTGTGGACCCAGACTCATATGGTCCCGGAGCGCAGGGGAGCCAGAAAGGCAGCAGTCTACAGGCACTGCGAGAGAGGGAGCGTGCACAGGAACGGCTCCAGCCATTACCCAGTCACATGAGACTCAGGGGCCATGGAGGGCGGGGCCGACTGGAAGGCAAGGTGGTCCCTTAAGCCCTGAGAGCCCACCCATCCCAAGCTCAACAGAGAGGCTTTTGCAGTTTTCTGAGTCTGGTTAAATAAAGCTGAATTGAACATAGAAGTTCTCCCGGCATAGTGAAAATGCTGAGACAAAGGAAGGCATCACACACAAAGGAAATGGAGGAAAACAAACGACTGGATATACAGTTCAAAACCACGCTTATAAGGTTTTTCAAGTATATCCTAGAAGATTGGATAAAGTTAGCGAGACCCAAAAGGAGATAAAAAAAAAACCAACTAGAGATGGAAAAGATACAACTAGAGATGGAAAAGGACCAACTAGAGATGGAAAGGGACCAACTAGAAATTAAACATACACTAATTGAAATAAAAAATATTGTACAGAGACCTAACAGCAGACTAGCAGAAGACCTGAATTAAGTCAAAAATTTGAAATATAAAGAATCAGAAAACTCTCAACTGGAAAAACAATAAGAGAAAAGAATCCAAAAATGTGAAGATAATGTAAGGAGCCTCTGGGACAGCTTCAAGCAGAAAAACATCAGAATTGTGGGGGTGCCAGAGGAAGAGAGAGAGCAAGATACTAAAAACCTATTTAAAGAAATAATGACTAAAATCTTCCCACATCTGGTAAAAGAAATAGACTTACAAGTCCAGGAAGCACAGAGAACTCCATATAAAAGGAATCCGAAGAGGACTACACCAAGATACATCATAATTAAAATACCAAGAGCAAAAGACAAAGAAAGAATATTAAAAGCAGCAAGATAAAAACACTTAGTTACCTCCTACAAGGGAGCACCAATACGACTGTCAGCTGATTTCTCAACAGAAACAATGCAGGGCAGATTGGAGTGGCAAGAAATATTCAACGTGATGAATAGCAAGAACCTACAACCAAGAATACTCTATCCAGCAAAGCTATCATTCAGAATTAAAGGGCAGATAAAGAGCTTCACAGATAAGAAAAAGCTAAAGGAGTTCATCAACACCAAACCAGTATTATATGAAATGCTGAAAGATACTCTTTTAGAAGAGGAAGAAGAAAAAGGTAAAAGCCAAAAAATTATGAACAACACAAAAAGCTTCCAGCAATTAAAAGCCCAGGACCAGATGGCTTACACAGGAGACTTTTACCAAACATTCAAGGAAGAATTAAAGCATATCCTCCTCAGACTATTCAAGAACATTCAAGAAGAAGGAATACTTCCAAACAACTTCTATGAAGCCAGCATCACCCTAATACCAAAACCAGATAAAGAGAACACAATGAAAGGGAATTATAGGCCAATATCTCTCATGAACATAAATGCCAAAATCCTCAACAAAATTCTAGCAAATCGGATCCAGCAGTACATCAGAAAGATCATACACCATGACCAAGCAGGATTCCTACCAGGAATTCAGGGATGGTACAATATCCACAAATCAATAAACGTGATACATCACATAAACAAATTGAGAGATAAAAATCACATAGTCATATCAATTGATGCAGAAAAAGCATTTGACAAAATCCAACACCCTCTCTTGACAAAAACTCTCAGCAAAGTGGGAATAGAAGGATCAAACCACAACATCATAAAAGCCATATATGATAAACCCACTGCTAACAACATACTCAATGGGCAAAACCTAACACCATTTCCCCTAAGAACAGGAACAAGACAAGCATGCCCACTGTCACCTCTCCTGTTCGACATAGTACTGGAAGTATTAGTCATTTCAATTAGACAAGAAGGTGAAATAAAAGGCATCCAAATTGGAAAAGAAGAAGTAAAGCTGTCTTTATTTGCAGATGATATGATACTGTACGTAAAAAACCCAAAGGACTCCATGCCAAAACTAATTGACCCTTATTAATGAATTCAGCAATGTAGCAGGATACAAAATTAATGCTAAGAAGTCTGTGGCATTTCTACACACAAATAGTGAAATTACAGAAAGAGAGACCCCAAAAGCAATCCCATTACCATCACACCAAAAAAATTAAGATACCTAGGAATAAACCTAACTAAAGAGGTAAAAGACCTATATGTAGAAAACTACAGGACACTGAAAAAAGAGATAGAGTAAGATGTTAACAGATGGAAGAGCTTACCATGCGCATGGATTGGGAGAATCAACATCATTAAAATGACCATACTACCCAAAGCAATCTATAGATTCAATGCACTACCCATTAACATACCAACGATATGTTTCACAGACCTAGAAAGAATTCTTCATAGATTCATCTGGAACAAAAAAAGTCCACGAATAGCCACAGCAATTCTGAGAAAGAAGAATAAAGTAGGTGGGATCTCAATACCAGATTTCAAGCTATATTACAAAGCAACTGTTCTCAAATCAGCCTGGTACTGGCACAAGAACAGGCATATAGACCAATGGAATAGAATAGAGAACCCAGATATCCACCCAAACCATTATGTTCAACTAATATTTGGCAAAGGAGGCATGAACATACAATGTAGCCAAGATGGCCTCTTCAATAAATGGTGTTGGGAAAATTGGACGGATACATGTAAAAAAATGAAACTGGACCACGAACTTACACCAAATACAAAAATAAACTCAAAATGGATACAGGACTTAAACATTACAAGGGAAACCATAAAAATACTAGAGGAATACATAGGCAACTCAATCTCAGATATATGCCGAAAGAACTTCTTCACTGATACTGCTCCAAAGGCAATGGAAGCTAAAGAAAAAATAAACAAATTGGACTACATCAAAATAAAAAGCTTTTGCACAGCAAAAGAAACCATCCACAAAACAATAAGAAAGACCACTGTATGGGAGAACATATTTGCAAATGTTATCACTGATAAAGGTTTAATCTCCAACATCTACAGCCAACTTATACAACTTAATAAAAGGAAGATAAATGATCCAATAAAAAACTGGGCAATGGACCTAAATAGATCCTTTTCGAAAGACACAGAAGGAAGGCCAAGAGACACATGAAAACATGTTCAAAGTCATTAATCATCTGAGAAATGCAAATCAAAATGACAATGCGATACCATCTTACACCTGTCAGAGTGGCAATCATCAACAAATCAACAAACCACAAGTGTTGATGAGGATGCGGAGAAAAAGGAACCCTTCTGCACTGTTGGTGGGAATGCAGACTGGTGCAGCCACTGTGGAAAACAGTATGGAGTTTCCTCAAAGAAACTAAAAATAGATCTCCCATTTGACCCTGTAATCCCACTCTTAGGAATTTATCCTAAGAAATCACAAACACCAATCAGAAAGCGTTTATGCACTTCTATGTTCATAGCAGCACAATTTACAATAGCTACAATTTGGAAACAGCCTAGGTGCCCATCAGCAGATGAGTGGATCAGAAAACTGTGGTACATCTACACAATGGAATTCTATGCTGCCATTGAAAAGAAGGAATTCTTACCATTTGCAGCAACCTGTTTGGAACTGGAGAGCCTTATGCTTAGTGAAATAAGCCAGTCAATGAAGGAGTAGCATCACATGATCTCACTCATTTGTGGATAATAAGGAACATTATAAAATGAGGAACAAAAGGATAGACATAGAGGCAGTAAAGCATCAAACTGACTGTGAAATTATAGCAGGAAGCTTAAGGTTAGGTGAGGGAGATAAGAGATAAATCAAAGGACTTGTATGCATGCATATAAACATAACCCATGAACATAGACACTGTGGGGTTGTGGTGTGCCTGGAGGAGAGGGGGGGGTAATGGGGAGATATGTATAAAAAATAAATAAAAAAATACCAAAAAAATTATGAACAACAAATCCATATCTAATAACAAATGAATCTAAAAATTAAGTGAATTAAAAATTTGATCAACAGAATAAACTGGTGAATATAATAGAATCAGGAACACAGAAAGAGAGTGGACTGAAAATTCTCAGGGGGAAAAGGCTGAGGGGTGTACAGGGTAAGAATGGACAAAAATCATACACCTATGGATGAGGTCAACGGGAGGATGGTAAGGGTAGAGGGAAGGGTGGGAGCTGGGTAGAGGGGAGCTATGGAGGGGAAAAAAGAGAAACAAATGTAATAATCTGAATAATAAAAATTTAATTAAAAAAAAGAAAAAAGTGATAGTGGAAGATATAAATAAGTGGAAGAATATACCATGTTCATGAATTGGTAGAATCAACATTATTAAAATGTTCATATTGCCCAAAAAAAACTATAGATTCAAAATTCAATATAGTTGGCCTCTTGAGCTAAGTAAGTAATCTGTGTTTTTGCCTCCCTGAAAACGTTTATATAAAGTCACAAAAAGAAATTGAGACTCAGATTGAAATTGAATGGCCAGAGCCTAGAGCAAAGAATATCCTGATATGATATTATTCTACAATGTTATTTAACTTTTGATATTTCACAGTAGCATATTGTATAATTATCTCAAACAAAATTACAAACTAATTATTTGAATGTTTAGCAGCAATTTAATAGGGATATGAAAGGATTATTCTCTTTCAGAAGAAATTAAGACTCTGGGAAGGCACTTGAGCATTCTATACTGGCCCTCTTTCCTCTTTTGCCAAGAGGGACCCTCTTCTCACAATTCAATGGCCCTCAGCTGTATCCTGAGCTATCTATTCACACTGAGGTTAATGCCTCGAGGTGGCTGGTATAATGGATCTGTCTCTGGCTAAATGGTGTGAGCTGGGCCCTCCCTGGAGAAGGAACCTGAATTCCCTGAGATAAGTGAGCAGTGCCAGGGTGCCCGCCAGCAGGTGAGGGATCCCCAAGGCAGGTGCTGGGCATGGAGGCCACAGGCGTATAGGCTACCATGGAGACAGAACTGAACCTCACAACACCCTGTTTGGCCCCAGAGGATGACTGATTAGCCAGAGATGGGTAAGATTCTTCAGGGAAGGAACAACCCAAGTCAGGCACAGACATAGAGGGGCCATCAGGAGAGAACTTGGGGTCAACCTTGCAGGGATCTGAACCCTCATCCCTTCTGAGGAATGTCTACTGCCCCCATGGGTACTTCGCTTCCCATGCTCAGCACAGATTGGTACCCAGGTAACAGACAGAGATTGGGCCCAGCTCAATCGGGACCCAGGTAACAGACAGAAACTTGCCAACAGCAGCTGCCCTATATCTAAATTCAGCCTAGCACTAGGAATGCTTGGTGCCTACTCAAGAACGCAAATAAAGCTTTCCACTAATATTCACAAGATAATCTAAGGTTGTTGGTAGAGTATTAAATTTGACAGTAAAAGAGTTATCAAGCTTTCAGATTAATTTAAATTGGTGAATTGAAATAAGTGAACACCCAAGAAAATTTAAGTGTACTGGACAAAAAGCTGTTTCTAAGTATTAATTAAAATTTCTATTGATAGCTCATCTCATGGTAAAATTGCTTAACATGCAACAAACATAAAACAGGCATATTTGTGTGCAAAAAAATAAAATTTAAAGTTTTCAAGTTTGTATTAAAAATTTTACAAAAATCTCCATTAACCAAAAAAGGGGGGATAGTAGGATAATATCATGCAAGGAAAAACATCTGGTAAGTAAATGACATCTAGAAAATTTTTACTTTAGAAAATTAATTTCCATTTGTAATGCTAACAGCAAGACACCCATGAAAAACACACATGGTTTCAAAATAAGGCAAAGGTAGCTAAAAATAAAAAGGACCCCAAGTCAATTTTATAGAAAAGATTCCTTTATTAACTCTTGGTCGAGAATATGTTTATATACTTTCAGAAAACAACTCCAAGACCAAGTGGACTCCTGCAACAGAGAGAAACTGATAGGTGTGTTCTAACCACGAAGACAAGAGGAAAAACAGTCCAGAGATGGAAGACGCTGATGACACCTTGCCATGCAGTCAGCAGCTCTGTGTTGCTTCAGGATGCCTAGGACCAAACCAGAGAGGGTCGGACCTGCATTGCCACCATCTGTCCACTATCCAGATACCATTGATGACATGTACGCATAAGAAACTGTGTGACATTGAAATTGGGACTCAAAACTATTGGACATTGATGCCTTAGCCGGCTTGGCTCAGTGGATAGACCATCAGCCTGCGGACTGAAGGGTCCCGGGTTCAATTCTGGCCAAGGGCCCATGCCTGGATTGCGGGCTCAATCCCCAGTGGGGGGGCATGCAGGAGGCCGCCAATCAATGATTCTCTCTCTTCATTGATGTTTCTATCTCTCTCTCCTTTTCCCTTCTTCTCTGACATCAATAAAGAAATATATTAAAAATACAAACTATTGGACATTGAAATTGGGACTCAAATATTTTTGCTCTTATAAGTTTATTTCTAGCCTACAAAGTTAAGATGTTTTTAAGACAAGAATCAGGGAGGTGGGGGGAGACAGATACAGAGGCAAAGAAGCAATGAACAGACTGTCATGCTACAATGGGAAAGCAGGGGAGGTTGGGCGGGGGGTGGGGTGGGAGGGACCTGTAAGGGATCAATTGAAGAACTTGTATGCATGTATGTACGCATAGCCAATGGATACAGGGCATTGAGGGGGGTGACAGGTGAGGGCATGTACTGGGGGGTGGGGAAGGCCGGGCGGAGGGCAATAGGGAAAAAAAAAAGGAGACCTATGTACTACTATTTGTCATACTTTAAACAATAAAATATATATATTTAAAAAAGTAATCTATAGATTCATTGCAATCCTCATTAAAATACCAACAGCATATTTCATAGATGTAGAACGTACTCTCTAAAAATTTATATGGAAAAAGACCCCAAATAGTTACAGCAATCCTGAGAAAGAAGAACAAAGTTGGTGGGATTACAATACCAGATATCAAAAACCACTGTTCTCAAAACTGCCTGGTACTGGCACTAGAACCAACATGTAGATGAATGTAATGGAAGAGAGAACCCAGAAATCCACCCAAGCCATTATGCTCAATGAATATTTGACAAAGGAGGCAAGAGAATACAATGGAGTCAAGACAGTCTCTTTAATAAACAGTGTTGAGACTATTGGACAGATACATGTGTAAAAATGGAACTATACCACCAACTTACACCATATACAAAAATAAACTCAAAATGGCCGAGATTGGTTTGGCTCAGTGGATAGAGCGTCGGCTTGTGGACTGAAAGGTCCCAGGTTCGATTCTTGCGGGCACATCTCCACTGTGGAGCATGCAGGAGGCAGCTGATCAATGTGTCTCTCTCATCGATGTTTCTGACTTTCTATCTCTCTCCCTTCCTTTCTGTAAAAAATCAATAAAATATATTTTTAAAAAATAAAATAAACTCAAAATGGATAAAAGATTTAAACCTAAGACTGGAAACCATAAAAATCTTAGAAGAATCCATAGGCATCAAAATATCAGGCATATGTCATAGCAATATAGTTACAGATATATCTCCTAATACAATGGAAACTAAGGAGGAAATAAACAAATGGAACTACATAAAAATAAAAATAAAAACTTCTGCATAGCAAAAGAAAACATCAACAAAACAACAAGAGACCCCACTGCATGGTAGAACATATTTGCCAATGCTACATCTGATAAGGGTTTAATCTCCAAAACTTATAGGGAACTCAGACAACTTAACAAAGGGAAGTTAAACATTCCAATCAGAAAATGGGCAAAGGACCTAAATAGACACTTTTTGAAAGTGATATACAGAAGGCCAATAGGCATATGAAAAATTCTCAAAGTCACTAATCATTCAAGAGATGCAAATCAAAATGGCAATGAGGCACCACCTCATACCTGTCAGAATAGCTATCATCAACAAATCAACAAACAGCAAGTGCTGGTGAGGATGTGGAGAAAAGGGAACCCTCATACATTGCTTGTGGTAATGCAAACTGGTGCAGCCAAAGTGGAAAACAGTATGGAGTTTCCTCAACAAACTAAAAATGGACCTCCCATTTGACCCAATAATTCCACTAATAGGAATATATCACAAGAAATCAGAAATACCAATCAGAATGAATGTATGCATCCTTTTGTTCATTGCTACACAATTTACAATACCTAAGATTTGGAAATGGCCTAAGTGTCCATCAGCAGATGAGTGGATAAAAAACAACAACTGTGGCACAATTACACAATGGCATCCTACAATAGCTATAAAAAAGAAAGAACTCTTACTATTTGCAACAGTATAGATGGACCTGAAGAGCATTATGTTAAGTGAACTAAGCCGGTCAGAGAAAGATCAGTATCACATGATCTCACTCATTTGTGGAATATAATGAACAACATAAACTAATGAACTAAAATAGATCCAGAGACATAGAAGTAGGGAACAGACCTTCAAACTTCAAAGGTTAAGCAAGAGAGGGTGTGGAGATGGTGCTGGGGTTAGGGGATGGGAGATAGAGCTAAGAGATCAACCAAAAAAGACGTGTATGCATGCATATAATCATAACCAATGGACACAAATAATGGAGGGGGGCAATTCCTGTGCTTGGGGTAGGAACAGGTTGTGAGAGGTCAATGTGGGGAGTAGGAGACACATGTTATAATTTCAGCAATAAACATTTTTTTAAAAATGATTTTCTCAGAATCACAAAGTATTTAGGCAGTGGATTATTTTTTGCCTGCCATAGAAATGCAGGCTGCAACTGTCCTAATATAAATATATGTACATACTTGTTTCCTCTATAAATAAACTCAGTCTTTACATTGAAAAAAACTTTCATAATATGTATGGAATTACAAATGACCCTAAATAATAACAGTGATCTTGGGAAAGAATAATATAGTTGGTGGAATCACCCTACCTGATATCAAATTATACTATAATGCCATAGTAATAAAAGCAGCATGGTACTTACATAAAAACAGACATATAGATCAATAAAACAGAATAGAGAGCTAAGAAATAAATCCACACATTTATAGCCTATTAGTATTTGACAATAAAAATCTTAGAAGAATCCATAGGCAACAAAATATCATAAAAATATCATAAAGAAACCATAATGATTGCAAAAACATGCAAGAGACTACTCATAGCCTATTTAATAAATGGTGTTTGAAAAATTACACAGATAGATACAAAACTGAAACTAGACTGCCTTCTTACACTTCTTACAAGAACAAACTCACCATGGCATTACACTGTGTACCTGTCAAATCCAAAATTTCCCCTGTAGCTATCATACATATGGCCCCCATCAAAGCAGTGCCCCATTCCTGAGTACCTAGTTGAACACTTCCAAAGTTGTAACCCTCTCCCAGTACCAGGAAGGTGGTTTCAGGCAGCACCAAAATCCCATCTAAATAGCACCCAACCCTCCAGTACATAACAGGTGATTTTAGAAGAACTGAAGATACTAAAAAAAATAGCATCTTACCTCTCAACACCTGGAAAGTGCCACCAGAGATCTTGCAAAGTTGCACCCTGCTTCATAGAAATAGACCACACATGCCAATTTGCCCACAACAGTACAGGAAAAGCCTTAAGGCTGCCTATGGTAGGCTCAGTCACTGAAAAAGCCTCTGGTGGTAAATGACTTGAATGTAATAGTTTCTCAGTGAGTTACCAGGTATGTGTGAGTGGTGTTCACCAGATTGAAATAGATTCAAATTAATGTCAGAGTTGAGTATGAGGCCACGCAGCTAAAGTCGTGGAGCACACCAAGGCCAGCTACCAACCTCTTGGGACTTGTATACTTTTTATTGGTGGGGTGAGAGTCTCAAGAAGTCATCGGGTTGAGGCCATCAGTGTTTTCCAGGTTAAAACAGACATGATTTGGCCTTGTGAAGAGAGTGCTCTGTATAGGAATGTAGGCACCACTCAGCTGCATGAGGAAAAAAAATGGCTTTTCCCTCTATAGCTTCACAAATCAGTGTTTTTCTGTGTGATTCTGGGACTGTTCAAGCCTTCTAAAATCTCCTTGGGAGCTCCTCAATAAGGTCTGCACATTGGACCTGAGCAGAAGCCCTCCTAAGACATCTCTACCAGGAGTGACCTATGACAAGCAGGAATTCCAGAAATCAGCAGGAAGTGAATCAGTGTTTCTCATCAGGTTGATGCCACAGGGAAGTGGAGACAGGTCCAATCCCATAGTGGTGGTGCTGCTCCGGCACATGGAGAAAGAAATGCTCCTCCCCTCCTGCCTCACAACTCAATCTCTTCTCCTGTGATTCTGTCTCTTTTCAAGCCTGCCTGAACCTCCTCAGGAGTTCCTCAGTAAGGTCTGCACTGTGGGTCCAGGTTTGAGCCCACCAAAACCAGGAGAAATCCCAGCAGGTCAGGCACTCTAGGAGTTGGCAGGGAGGGGCTATTGCCAGTTGCTAGGCTGATGTTTTGTGAAGGGGGATGTTAATTCCAGGAAAGATGACATCCATGGGTGGCATGGGAGAAGAAACCGGCACTGGGATTCTTGCTGCTGTCACTACAGTCCTCTCCCCACAGCCACACTATTCAATTTCTCCCTTTAAGATTCTGGTGCATCGAGACCGGTTTGGCTCAGTGGATAGAGCATTGGCCTGCGGACTGAAAGGTCCCAGGTTCGACTCTGGTCGGGGGCATGTACCTTGCTTGAGGGCACATCTCCAGTGTGGGGTGTGCAGGAGGCGGCTGATCAATGTCTCTCTCTCATGGATGTTTCTGACTTTCTATCCCTCTCCCTTCCTCTCTGTGAAAAATCAATAAAATATATTTAAAAAAAAGATTCTGGTGCACTCCAACAGCTCTCTCTTTGCTAGAGCTCAGGATGTGTTTCTGTGAATGAGATTCTGTGTACTGGCCCTACAAGAGAGGTATTTCCCTTCTCACCAGGGAAGGTAAAATTTCTGCTGATTTTCACAGCCTGATATTATTTGTGCTCCTCTTCCCATATCTAGTGCTTTAGGCTATAGAGTCTTTCATGGGCTAAGATCCTTCATTTCTTTCAGGAGAACCTCTTCAACCATGATAACCCTCTGCATTTTCACACACCACACATGAGTGTGGGGCTAATCTCTTTCATATCTCTGCCCTTCCTACTCTTCTCCATGCAGGTTCCTCTGTAAATCTTTAGTTATATAACTTCTGTTCAACTAGTTTTCAGATAGTCATTCAGATTGATTGTTTCATATATTAGCTGCTACTCAGATATAATCCTGGGAGAAAGTGATTGCAATTTCTACCTACTCTGCTGTCCTCTTGCTATTTTTCCCTATCAACAATTATTTTAAATATAAATTGACTAAATGTACCAATTAAAAGACATAGGGTTCTCTGTATCTATAATGTTTGTTTTTTGCTTAATCCCTTCACCTTTTTCAGCCAGGTTGGCAACCTCACTCTCCTCTGACAGCTGTTAGTCTGTTCTCTATTTAGAGTCTATTCCTATATTATTGTTAGTTTATTTTGTTCATTAGATTCCATATAGGGTGATTATCAAAGGTAAATGTGGTTGGGGGAGGTAGAAGAGGGTATAGGAGGGATGTATAGTGATGGAAGGAGACTTGACTTGGGGTGGGGATCACATAATATAATAAACAAATCATACATATTACAGAATTGTATTAGCCAATGTTATCCTAATAAATTCAATAAAAACACATAAGGAGCCCAAATGGATTAAAAGTAAAAGACCCATACATATGCTCCCTACAAGAGAATCACTTCAGATCTAAAGACACACACACACTGAAAGTGAAATGATAGGAAAACATTCAATGCAAAAAGAAAAAAATGATACTTGGGATAACAATACTTTTGTCAAAAAATAGACTTTAAACAAGACTGTGACAAGAGAAAAAGGAGAACATTATATAATAACAAAGGGTTCAGTTAATCAACATCTCTTATAAACATCTGTGCATTCAACATAGAAGCACCTAAGTACATAAATCAATACTAAAAGACACAAAGGAGAAGATTAACAGTTATACAATAATAGTAGGGGATTTTAATTCCCCATTTACCTCAATGAACAGAAAAACAGAAGTAAATATTGGACTTAAGCAACACATTAGATCAAATAGACATAGATATACAGAAAACAATCCATAGAAAAGACAGCAAAACACATATTATGTTAAAATGTTCATGGAACATCCTGCAGGATAAATTGCATGATAGGTCACAAAACAAATCACAATAAATTTAAGAAGATTTAAATAATATTAAACAATTTTTCCAACCAAAGCAATATGAAATTAGAATCAATCAAAAAGAAGAAAATTGAAAAAAACACACACACACACAAACACATGGAGGCTAAACAACATGCTACTTAACAACCCATGACCCAATAAAGAAATCAAATAGGACATTAAAAAAAAACAACAACAACCTTGAGACAAGTAAAAGTACAAACACAACATTGTAAAATCTATGAAATGTTTATAAGTAGTTTTAAAAGGGAAGTTTATAATGATAAAAGTGATCTCAAGATACAAGAAAGAATTCAAATAAGCATTCTAAACTCATGCCTAAGCTTACTATAAAAATAAAATTCCAAATCTAGAAGAAAGAAGAAAAGGATTAAAAATGGTGGTGGAGTATATAGAAGCCACAATGACACTCTCCCAGGAATAAATTGGAAATACAACTAAAATACAGAAATACCACCCTGAAATATCAACTGAAGACTAGCTGGAAAGAACCCTAATAACCAAGGATGGAAAGTGGAGAGTGAATAGAGACTGGTAGGAAGGGTAGAGGAGTGCTCCACCAGACAACAGCTTAAGGTCTTAAGGTGGGGGCTTTCATTGAGAATTCTGGCATCTAAACCCCAAGCTGGGCTCCCAACTCTAGACATCCAGAATTGAGAAAGGTGCCAACATAACATCTGGATATGAAAAGCAGCATAGTTGCTGTTTGCCAGCCAGAGTTAGCTAGAAATGCAGGCACTGTCTTAAAGGGCCAACACACAAAATTGTATGTGCAGTCACTCACCCTGGGCTCTGGCAGATGTAGGGCTGAGTGAACTGGAGTTGTGTGAGGAGAGTCTAAGGTTGGGGGCTCTGAGAATGGAGCTTGGAGGGCAGTCACCCTGGTTTCCTGTGCAGAGTCATTTTCTCATGCTGTGGAGGACATCTGTGTCCTGTGGACCTTTGATATAAGGATGGTTTGGGCCTGAAGGAAAGATAGTCACTACATCCTGTTGAAATAACATTTGCCCTACCCAGTGGTCAATAGCCTGACACCAATCAAAGCTGACAACAATCCAGAGACTGATCTCTAGAGGTTTTGAGTTTTTGTCTAATATCCTTTTGGGTGTGAAACTATGAAGGGCAGATCCTAGAGCACATCTTGGTCTTTTGCAAAGGAATCCAGCCCCAGCAGAGGCACTACAAGCTATGGATTGCTGGTAGCCCCAAACAGCATACTCAGGGCCCATCAGAAACACCATCTGATATTGAGCTTTACTAGAGATTGGAAGTCATAGAAGATCTACCTAATGCATAGATACAAACCAGACAGGTAGCCCAAGTGGGGAGATAAAAAAAAAAACCCAAATGAAAGAGCAAGAGTATTCTCCAGAAAAAGAAATAAGTGAAATGGAAATAAAAATGTATCTGATGTAGAATTCAAAATAATGATGGCAAAAATGCTCAACAGCATGAGTAAAGACATAGTAAATATGAAAAAAAGAAGAGTCAGATATATGGAATGACATATCACTAATAAAGAAAACATTGGAAGGATTACACAGCAGATTAGGGGAAGCTGAGGATCATGTAAGTGAATTAGAAGACTGGATAAAAAAAATCACTCAATCAAATAACCAAAAAGAAAAAAAAACATAGGAGGAAAGCTTAAGGGAACTGTGGGACAATATGAAACAAAATATTCACACAATAAGTGTGCCAGAAGGGGAAGAAAACCAACAAGGCAGAGAGAACATGTTTGACGAAATAATGGCAGAAAACTTCCCTAATCTGGTGAAGGATAAAGTCACACAGGTTCAGGAGGCACAGGAAGTCCCAAACAAGAACCCAAACAGGCCCAGGGCCAGACACATCATAATTAAAATGACAAAAAGTAAAGACAAAGAAAGAATCTTAAAGGCAGCAAGAGAAAAGCAATTTGTTACCTACAAAGGTGATCCCATAAGGCTGATTTCTCACCAGAAACTCTACAGTCCAGAAGGACCTAGCATGAAGTATGCAAGATAATGAATAACAGTGATCTGAAACCAAGATTACCATATCCAGCAAGGATATCATTCAAAATAGCTGGTGAAATTATTTCCCAGGAATAACTGCTACAGGAATTTATCACCACCAAACCAGCACTGCAAGAAATGCTAAAGTGACTGCTATAAAGAGAAGAAATAAAGATAAACATGCACATACAGAATTAAAATGTCAATAAATAAGTTCCTATCAATAATATCCTTAAATGTAGATGGATTAAAAGCTCCAATCAAAACACATAGGGTTGCTGAATGGATGAAAAAAACTTGACTTTATTATATGCTGTCTAGAAGAGACTCACCTTAGAGCAAAAGATTCTACAGGATGAAAAGATGGAAAAAAAATAATAGCTGGGGTAGCAATACTCATATCTGACAAAATAGTCTATAAAATGAAGTTAATCACAAGTGACAATAAAAGTAACTACTTAATACTAAAGGGATAGATCCAACAAGAGTATATATCCTTGGTAATCATATATGCATATAATATAGGAACACCTAAATATATAAAAATAATTTCTATAGGACTTTAACAATACATTCATAGTAGGGAACTTTAAAACTCTGTTAAAGTCATGTATATTTAAGACAAAAAAATTGACAAGGAAACAGTGACTCTGAATGACACACTGGATCAGATGGATTTAATTGACATTTATAGAACATGTCATCCCAAAGCTGCAGAATATACATTCTGCTCAAATGTACATGGGTCATTCTCAAAGATAGACCACATGCTAGGACACAAAACAAAACTCTATAAGTTCAAGAAGATTGAAATCATATCAAGCATCTTCTCAGATCACAATGGAATGAAATTGGAAATCAACTATAGTAAAAAGATGCAAAAACATTCAAACACATGGAGACTAAACAGTATGTTTTTAAACAGTGAATCATTTGCCAATGAGATCAAGAAATAAATAAAAACTTCCTGGAAATGAAGTAAAATTAACACACAACAATCCCAAATCTGTGGGTCACAGCAAAAGCAGTACAGAAATGGAAGTTCATAACACTACATGTCTATCTCAAAAAGCAAGAAAAATTAATAACAAACTATTTAACCCAACAACTTTAAAAATTAAAATGGAAACAACAAGAAAAACCCAGAGCAAGTAGAAGGTAGGAAATAATAAAGATTAGAGCAGAACTAAATGACATAGAGTCTAAAAAAAAAAAATACAAGAGATCAATGAAACCAAGAGCTGGTTCTTAGAAAAGATAAACAAGATTGATGAATCATTAGCCAGACTCATCAAGAAACAAAGAGAGGACCCAAATAAGTAAAATCAGAAATGAAAGCAGAGAAGTAACCACAGAAATAAAAAGGATTGTAAGAAAATACTATGACAACAAGCTGGACAACCTGTATGAAATGGACAAATTCTTAGAAAAATACAATCTCTCAAAATTGGATCAGGAAGAGTCAGAAAACCTGAATAGGCCAATAACAAATGATGAAATAGAAGCAGTAGTAAAAGGAACTCCCAGAAAACAAAAGCACTGGTCCACATGACATCACAGGGGAGTTTTACCAAGCATTCAAAGAAGAACTAATACCTATACTCCTCAAACTATTCCAAAAAATCCAAGAGGAAGGAATACTTCCAAGCTCTTTTATGAGGCCAGCATTATCTTAATTCCAAAACCAGATAAAGACACTACAAAGACAGAGAATTACAGGCCAATATCCCTGATGAACATAGATGTTACAATCCTCAACAAAATATTAGCAAATTATATAAAGCAATATATTATAAAAAACATACACCGTTACCAAGTGAGATTTATTCCAAATATGCAAGGCTGGTACAATATTTGCAAATCAATAAACATAATGCATCACATAAAAAATTGAAAGACAAAAATCACATGGTCACATCAATAGGTACAAAAAAAAGCATTAAACAAAATATAATACCCATTTTTGATAAAACCTCTCAGCAAAGTGGGAATAGAGTGATCATTTCCTAACATAATAATGGCCATATATGAGAAATATACAGTGAACATCATATTCCATGAGCAAAACCTAAAACCATTTCTCCTAAGAACAGTATCAAGACAGAGATATCTGCATTCACCACTCTTATTCAACATAGTATTGGAACTCCTAGCCACAACTATCAGACAAGAAGAAGAAATGAAATGCATCCAAATTGGAAAGGAGGAAGTAAAACTGTCATTATTTACAGATTACATGATATTGTATATAGAATATCTTAAATACTACATTAAAAACCTACCTGATTTAATAAATGAATTGAGCAATGTATCAGTATACAAAAGTAATACCCAGAAATTGATGGCATTTGTAAACTCCAATGATGAATTCGCAGAAAGAGAAACTAAACACATAAATCCCATTTACCACTGCAACAACAACAACAAAATCAGATACTTCGGAATAAACTTCGGAATAACCAAGGTGATAAAAGACTTGTACTCAGAAAACTACAGGACATTGAAAATTAAGATTGAGGAATATATAAACCAGTGAAAGAATATACTATGGTCATGGATTGGTAGAATGAAAATCATTAAAATGACCACACTATCTGAAGCAATCTACTCATTCAGTGCAATCCCTATTAAAAATCAAATGGTATTTTTCACAGATCTAGAAGAAATATTCCAAAATTTATATGGAAACAAAAAAACCCTGAATAACCATAGCAATCTTGAAGAAGAAGAACAAAGTTTGAGGGATCACAATATTAGATATCAAGTTATACTACAAAGCCATTGTAATCAAAATAGCTCATTACTGTCACTAGATCAGGAATATATTTCAATGGAATAGAACAGAGGCTCTAGATATCGACCCAAACCATTTTGCTCAATTAATATTTGACACAGGAGGCAAGATCATATAATGGAGTCAAGAACATCTCTTTAATAAATGGTGCTGGGAAAACTGGGCATACACATGCAAAACATGAAACTAGATCTCCAACTTACACTATACACAAGAATAAATTCAAAATAAATAAAAGACTTAAATGTAAGTCATAAAACCATAAAAATCCTAGAAGAAACCATAGGCAGCAAAATCTCAGACACCTCTTCTAGCAATATATTTACAGATACATCTTCTAGGGCAAAGGAAACTAAGGAGAAAATAAACAAGTGGGACTATATCAAAACAAAAAGATTTTGCACAGCAATAATATAATATACTAGAGGCCTGGTGCACAAATCCGTGCATGGGTTGGGTCCCTCAGCCTGGCCTGCACCCTCTCACAATCTGGGGCTTCTGGGGGGATATCAGACTGCCACCAATTGAGGGATGTAGCAGTGATGAAGCAGCAGGCAGCCAGGAAAGGGCCCAAGCAGGGACTGGGCACCAGGCCACCATTCATCTCAGCCCCATTGCACCTGCCATTGCCACCACTTCTGGCTAAGCAGTGCTCCTGCTGTAGGAGTGCACTGACCACCAGTGAGCAACTCCTACATTGAGCACCTGCCCCCTGGTGATCAGTGCACATCATAGCGACTGGTCGACTGGTCTTTCCAGTCTTAACAGTCATTTAGACATTTATGTTTATGTTTATGTTTATATTTATATTTATATTTATATTTATATTTATATTTATATTTATATTTATATTTATATTTATA
>JAAGEH010000029.1:23909683-23952683 GCA_011751065.1 Lasiurus cinereus | reverse complement strand
TTATATTTATATTTATATTTATATTTATATTTATATTTATATTTATACCTATATCTATACCTATACCTATACCTATACTTATGCTTATACTTATACTTATATTTATACTAGGGGCCTGGTGCACAAAATTTTTGCACTGAGGAGAGGTCCCTCTACTGAAGGCTTAGGCCCACTCCCTGTTGGAGCAGTCTGGCCTCCCTTTTTGGGAGGTGACCGGGCTGATCAGGAGAAGGAGCCAGCCGCATCACCCCATTACTGCAGCCACTGCCAGTCACTGCAGCCACCAAGGTATTTTCATCAACATGGACTCCAGTCCCTTCACCATGAAAAAATGACAACTTCCTTTAGGCATTTTCAAGATGTGCCTTTCATAAGATATGACATTTCTTTATTTTTCTTTTTATCCTCACCTGAGGATATGTTTCCATTGATTTTTTTCCCCTTCCCTCTGATCCCAGGCTTGGCCTAGAAGGCTGTAGGCTTGGAAACCAGGCACCTTCTGCCCCTCTGATCCGAGGCTCAGTCCCTTCCCAAGCCTACAGCTGCCACAACAGGCTGTAGGCTTGGGAAGCAGGCACGCACCCCCCTCCCCTCTGATCCCAGGCTCGGCCACTTCCCAAGCCTATATCCTCTGCCCCAGGGAAGCCAACAGGCTATAGGCTTGGGAAGCAGATACCCCCGAACCTCAAGCCTCAGTGGAATGGCTAGCTGGGAGTGACCTGGGTACTGAAGAGGTTCCCAGGACCCAGGTATGTATGCAAATTAACTTCTATCTTTTTGGGGTTAATTTGCATACTCACTATGATTGGCTGTGGGTGTAGTGGAGGTATGGTCAATTTACATGTTTATTATTAGGAAAGATTTATATTTATATTTACATTTACATTTACACTTATATTTATGTAGATATATATGAGAAACTCATACAACCTAACAAAAGAAATACAAAAAAGCTAATTCAAAAATGGTCAAAGGACTCAAATAGACACTTCTTCAAAGTGGACATTCAGATGGCCAAGAGACATGAAAAAATGCTCAAAGTCACTGATCATCAGAGTAACACAAATTAAAATGACAATGAGGAATCACCTAACACCTGTCAGTATGGCTAACATAAACAAATCAACAAATGACAAGTGCTGGTGAGGATGTGGAGAAAAAGGAACCCTGGTACAGTGCTGTTGAGAATGCAGACTGCTGCAGCCATTACAGAAAAAAGTATGCAGTTACCTCAAAAGATTAAATATGGAACTTCCATTTGACCCACTTCTAGGGCTATATCTCAGGAAACCCAAAACACCAATCAGAAAAAAAAATATATATATATATATATATCCCTATGTTCATAACAGCATAATTTACAAAAGCTTAGATCTGGAAATAGCCCAAGTTCGCATCAGTAGAATAGTGGATAAAAAAGCTGTGGTACATTTACACAATGGAATAATATACAGTAGTAAAAAAGGAGAATATCCTACCCTTTGAGACAGTATGGAGGGACCTGTAGAATATTATGCTAAATGAAATAAATTGGTCAGAGAAAGACAAGTATCACATGATTTCACTCAAATGTGTAATTTAATAAACAAAATAAACTGATGAATAAAATAGATCCAAGGACATGGAAGCATAGAACAGATTGGGGAATCTCAGAGGGAAGAGCAAGAGGGTGGGTTGGTAGGAAGAGATCAACCAAAGAATTGAATTCATATACTAGTATGCATAACTTATGGACACAGACAAAAGGGTGGTAAAAGCCTGGGGTTGGGGGTGATGGCAAGCTAGAAGGGAGTAATGGGGGAAATAAGAGTACATATGTAATACCTTTAATAATAATGATTGAATTAATAAATAAAAATATGAAGTGAATAAAAAAGAAGAAACAAGACAATGATAAATATAAGAATGAAAATGAATAATATAAAGGCTAGAGACCAATTGTAAAGATAAATAAAACTAAAAGATAGTTTTTGAAAAGACTAAACAAAATTAAAAATCTTTAGCCTGACTCATCAGGCAATAGAGAGGGCCAAAAGAAATAAAAAGAATAGGAAGAAGTTACACTCAAAACAACAAAAATAAAAAAGATCATAAAAGACTACTATAAATAATCACTCACCAATTAATTGGACAATTCATAAGAAATGGATAATTTCCAATAAACATACAATATTCCAAGACTGAATCAGGAAGAAATAAAACAATCAGAACAGAATGATTACAAGTAACAAAATCTAATCAGTAGTTTTAAAACTTTCAACAAATGCCAGTCCAGGACAGATGGCTTCACAGTTGAACTCAATAAAAAAATTTTTAAAATTAATGTCTATATCAGAGGATCGGGATGATGGCGGCTGGCAGGATGGAAGTGAGGGAGAGGAAGTGAGTGAGGGGACAAAAAGAGAGTGTATGGGTGTGTGTGGTGGGTGTGTGATTGAGTGAGGGACAGTTGAATCTCACGGGAACAGTGGGGGCTGGCAGTCAAGGCTCTCTTGGAAAAGGAGAAACTGCCATTGCGGCTCTCACTCCCCAGACTGTGGAACTTGGGCGTGGATCCCAAACAATCTTGAAGGGAAGCAGGGCCTTTCTTTGGGAACTCACAAACACTGCCAACTAGACAGCCATTGGAGCTGCCCTGCAACCCAACAGCCACGCCAGCCAAAGTCCCGCAGACCTGCAGACCCTGCATTCATGTGGACCCTGGGACCTCCACCTCCAAAGCAGTGAGTGCAACCACCCCCTCCCCAGCGACATCAGTGCGGCTACAGCAGTGGCCACACAGGGGCCCGGGCTTGCAATCTCGCTGGTAACTGCACACACTGTTAAGATCAGAAATAAACTACAATAAAAACATTCCAAAAAATTCAAACACTTGGAAGTTGAATAACATGTTACTAAACAATGATTGGGTTATAAATGAGATAAAAGAAGAAATTAAACATTTTCTGGAGACTAATGACAAAAAAAAAAAAAACACAACGATGCAAATGCTATGGGACACAATGAAAGTAGTGCTAACAGGGAAGTTTATAGCTCCACAGGCCTACCTGAAAAAACAGGAAAAAATGATAATGAATCACCTAACCCAACAATTCAAAGAATTAGAAAAAGAGCAACAAGAAAAGCCCTCTGTGAGCAGAAGGAAGAAAATAATAAAGATCAGAGCAGAAATGAATGACATAGAGACAAAAAAAAGATACAAAAAATCAACAAAACAAAGAGCTGGTTCTTTGAAAGAATAAACAAGATTGATGAATCTCTAGCCACGTTCACAAAGAAGCAAAGAGAGAGGACCCAAGTAAACAAAATCAGAAATGAGAGAGGTGAAATAACTACAGATCCCACAGAAATACAAAGGATTGTTAAAAAATATTATGAAAAATTCTATTCTAACAAATTTCACAACCTAGACGAAATGGACAGATTCCTAGAAAAACACAACCTTCCAAAACTCACACAGGAAGATTCTAAAAATCTCAACACACTGAAAACTAAGGAAGAAATTGAAATAGTCATCAAAAAGGTTCCAGCAAACAAAAGCCCAAGGCCAGACAGCTAAAAAGGGGAATTTTACCAAACATTAATAGAAGTAAAACCAATTCTTCTCAGACTATTCCAGAAAATTCAAGAGGAAGGAACACTTCCTTCTGTGAAGCCAGCATCACCCTAATGCCAAAACCCGATAAAGATAACACAATGAAAGAGAATTACAGACCAATATCCCTCATGAATATAGATGCCAAAATCCTCAACAAAATACTAGCAAATCGAATCCAGCAGTACAGCAGAAAGATCATACACCATGACCAAGCAGGATTCATCCCAGGAATGCAGGGATGGTACATTATCCGGAAATCAATAAATGTGATACATCACATAAACAAATTGAGAGATAAAAATCACAGAGTCATATCAATTAATGCAGAAAAAGTATTCGACAAAATCCTACACCATTTCTCAATAAAAACTCTCAACAAGGTAGAAATAGAAGGATCATATCTCAACATAATAAGAGCCCATACAAACCCAGAGCCAACATCATACTCAATGGGCAAAAACTAAAACCATTTCCCCTAAAAACAGGAACAAGACAGGGATGCCCACTCTCACCATTCCTATTTAACATAGTGTTGGAAGTATTAGCCATTGCTATCAGACAAGAAAAACAAATAAAAGGCAACAAAATAGGAAAAGAAGAAGTCAAACTGTCCTTATTTGCAGATGACATGATACTGTACATAGAAAACCCTAAATATTCCATCAAAAAATTATTAGACTTAATAAATGAATTCAGTAATGTAGCAGGATACAAAATTAACACCAAGAATTCCTTATCATATCTATATACCAATAATGAAGTTACAGAAAGAGAGACTAAAACAGCAATCCCATTTACCATCGCACCAAAAAAATTAAGATACCTACGAATCAACTTAACTAAGGAGGTAAAACACCTATACACAGAAAACTACACAACTCTAAAAAAGAGATTGAGAAAGACATAAACAGATGGAAGAACATACCATGTTCATGGATTGGCAGAATCAATATCCTTACATGATATTATCCTACAATATCATTTAATTTTTGATATTTCACAACAACATATTGTATAACTATCCCAAACAAACGTACAAACTAATTCTTTGAACGTTTAGCAGCAATTTAAAAGGAGGACATGAAAGGATTTAATTCCTTTCAGAAGGAATCGAGGCACTGGGAAGGAACTTGAGCTTTCTATACTGACCCTCTTTCCTCTTTTGCCAAGAGAGACCCTCTTCTCACAACCCAATGGCCCTCAGCTGTAGCCTGAGCTCTCTATTCACGCAGAGGAGGCAGCCTCGAGGTGGCTGGTATAATGGGTCTGTCTCTGGCCAAATGGTGAAGGAACCTGAATTCCCTGCGATAAGTGAGCAGTGCAGGGACCCCCGCCAGCAGGCGAGGCGATCCCCAAGGCAGGTGCTGGGCATGGAGGCCAGGGGAGTATAGGCTACCATGGAGACAGAACTGAACCTCACAACACCCTGATTGGCCCCAGAAGATGACTGGTTAGCCAGAGATGGGTAAGATTCTTCAGGGAAGGAACAACCTAAGACAGGCACAGTCACAGAGGGGTCATCAGGAGCGAACTTGGGGATCAACGGAGGTGGGGCACAGACCCTTATCTCCCCCACCAACCTTGCAAAAGTCTGAACCTTCACCTCTTCTGAGGGAGGTCTCCTGCCCCCGTGGATACCTCACTTCCCACGCTCAGCACAGATCGGGACCCAGGTAACAGACAGAGATGTGGCCCAGCTCAGATCAGGACCCAGGTAACAGACAGAGATGTGGCCCAGCTCAGATCAGGACCCAGGTAACAGACAGAAACATGCCAACAGCAGCTGCCCTATATCTAAATTCAATCCAGCACTAGGAATGCTCAGTGCCTACTCAGTACAAATAAACCTTTCCACTAATATATACAAGGTAATCTAAGATTGTTGGTAGAACATTAAATTTCATGTAAAAGACTTATCATGCTTTCAGATTAATTTAAATTGGTGATCTGAAATAAGCAAACACCTAAGAAAATTTAAGTGTATTGGACAAAAAGCTGTTTCTAAAGTATTCATTAAAATTTCTATTGATAGCTCATCTCATGGTAAATTGCTTAATATATAATGAATATAAAACAGGCATATTTGTGTGCAAAAAGTTAAAACTTGAAGTTATCAAGATGGCATTAAAATTTTTTTTCCAAATTCTCCATTAATCAAAAATAAAGGGGGGGAGAGTAGCATAATATCATGTAAGGAAAAATATCTTGTAAGTAAATTATATTTAGAAAATTTTCACTTTAGAAAATTAATTTTAATTTGTAATGCTAACAGCAAGACACCCATGAAAAACACACATGGTGTCAAAATAAGCTGAAGGAAAAGAGGGTAGGCAAAAATAAAAAGGACCCCAAGTCAATTTTATAGAAAAGATTCCTTTATTAACTCTTGGTCGAGAATATGTTTATATACTTTCAGAAAACAACTCCAAGACCAAGTGGACTCCTGCAACAGAGAGGAACTGACAGGTCTGCGCCAAACATGAAGGCAAGAGGAGAAACCGTCCAGAGATGGAAGATGCTGACGATGCTTTGCCATGTCAGCAGTTAGCAGCTGAGCATCGCTACAGGATGCCTAGGACCAAACCAGAGAGGGTCAGACCTACATTGCCACCATTTGTGCACTATCCAGATACCATTGATGACATGTACATATAAGGAACTGTTTGACATTGAAACGGGGACTCAAAGCTATTGGACATTGAAATTGGAACTCAATCATTTTTCTTTTGCTCTGGTGGGTTTATTTCTAGCCTACAGGGGCATGATGTTTTTAAAGAGAAGAATCAGGGTGTGTGTGTGGGGGGGAAAGCAGATGCAGAGGCAAAGAAGCAATGAACAGACTTTGTGCTGCAGTGGGAAGGCAGGGGAAGTTAGGGAGGAGGGGCCTATAGGAGATCAAGTGAAGGACTTGTATGCACAGCCAGTGGATACAGGGCAATGGAGGAGACGAGGGGGGCGGAGGGAGACTGATAAGGGCTTGTACTGGGAGTTGGGGAGGGCAATAGGGGGAAAATTAATTAATTAATTAAAAAGAAAGAAAGAAAAAGAAAATTAATGCCTATACTACTAAACCTATTCCAGAAAATTGCATAGGAATTAATGCCTCTAAACTCATTTTTACATGATCAATGGCCAGCATTACTCTGAAACAAAATAAGACAAAGATACTACACAAAATAAAATTACAGTGCAATATCCTGATTAAGAAAAGTGGGAAAAAATTAACAAGTTATTAGCAAACTGAATTTATCAATACGTTGAAAAGATCATACACTGTATTAAAATGGGATTTATTCCAGGAATGCAATAATTGTTTAATATCAGCAAATTAATCAACATGATATACCACATAAATACATAAAAAGATAATTACCATATGATCATCTCAATAGATGCAGAAAAACATCTGACAGAATTCAACATTTATTTATGATAAAATATCTTATCAAAGTAGATATAAAGGGAACAAACCTTCAAATAATTAGGGCCATATATAAGAAACCCACAACTATTATACTCAATGAGAAAAGCTAAAACCTTTTCCTTAAAGATCAAGAACGAGATAAGGATGCCCAAACTCACAATTTTATTTAACATATTATTAGAAGTTGTTTTGTATCTCTCTGATGTGACTTTGAGAATGTTTTCATATGTCTCTTGGCTTTCCTTTTGTCTTCTTTAGAAAAGTATCTATTTAGGTCTGTTGCCCATTTATTTATTGGGTTATCTTCCTTTTGTTAAGCTGTATGAGTTCCCTATAAATGTCGGAGATGAAACCCTTGGCAAACGGTGATACCATTGGCAAATATGTTCTCCCATACAAGATTCCACCTCACCACAAAAGTGTGTGAGTACCCAGCAGGTGGCAGCTAGACTTGGTATATTCTGGAACATTTATTGAGTGGCCTTATACACAACAATGGCACCAAGTTTTAACCGGTATCAATCTGATAAACACCTTTCACCCCTATCTGATGACACACTGAGATTTTAAAGTAATGGTATAAGTATGCTCAAGGAACTTAGCAAGAAATTCATCAGAATAAAAATTAATATAGAAACCATAAAACAAACCAGTCAGCAATGAAGCATACACTAGAATAAATTAATAGTAGGTTAAATGAAGCAGAGGATCGAGTCAGTGATTTGGCAGGCAAGGTAGCAGAAACCACCAATCAGAACAACAAAAAGAAAAAGGAATTTAGAAAATGAGGATTGTTTAATGGACCTTTGGGGCAACATGAAGCATATAAACAAATATATCATAGGGATAACAAGAGAAGAGAGAGAGATAACAAGAGAATGAAAACCTAGTTTGCAAAACAATGACCGAAAATCTTAACACTAAGAAAAAGACAGTTACCTAAAAGAGAGCTCTCATAAGACTGTCAGCTTATTTATCAACAGAAATATTTCAGGCCAGAAGGGACTGGCACAAAATATTCAATGTGATTACAAGCAGTGTCCTACATACATGATTATTGTACCCAGCAAGACTATACTTTAAAATTGAAGGCAAAATAAAGAGCTTCCCAGAGAAGAAAAATGCTAAAGGAATTCATTATCAACCAAACAAGTATTACAATAAAATTTAAAGGGACTTCTGTAAGAACATGGGAAGAGAGAGAGAGAGAGAGAGAGAGAGAGAGAGAGAGAGAGAGAGAGAGAGAGGCATAAAACAAAATGTCAATAAATACATATTTATCAATAATCACTTTAAATGAAAATGGCTTAAGTGCTACAATCAAAAGACATAGGGGGAAAAAAAAGACATAGGATACCTGAATGGATAAGAAAACAAGATCCATAGATGAGCTATCTTTAAGAGAGCAACCTCAGAATGAAAGCAAACATAAACTGAAAATCAAGAGAATGAAAAACAGATTTCATGCAAATAGAAATGAAAAAATAAAAAAAAGCTGGAGTAGCAATACTTACATCAGACAAAATCGGCTCTCAAACAAGGTTTATAATAAAAAAGTAGAACACTACATAGTTATAAAGGGATTAATTCAAGAAGAGTATACAACCCTTGTAAATATTTATGCATCTAACATAAGAACACTTAAATATATAAAGCAAATATTGATGGACATAAAAGAAGAAACCAATAGCAATACCCCATTGATAGCTACCAAACAGAAAAGAAATAAACAATGGACTTACATTAAACACTAGACCTGGTTAATTTAATTATTGTTTCAGAGCATTTCAGTCAAAAGCAGCAGAATATACATTCGTTTCAAATGCAGGTGAAACATTTGGTAGACCACAGGTTAGAACACAAAACAAGTCTCAATCAATTTAATAAGATTGAAATGATATCAAGCATCTTCTCTGACCACAATGGTATAAAACTAAAAAATCAATGATAATATATAAACTAAAAAGCACACAAACACACAGAAGTTAAATAATGTGTTACTAAACAATGAGTGGATTAACAATGAGATTACAGAAGAAATATTTTTAAAACTCCTGGACAAATAAAATTGAAAACAAAACAAAAAAGTCTATGGGACACTGCAAAAGCAGTCCTACAAGGGAAATTTAATGCATTACCGGTTGCCCTCAAGAAACAACAGAAATCTATAATAATAAAAGCATAACATGCTAATTAGACCAGAAGTCCTTCTGGACAACCTTCCAGATGAAGACAGGGCTGCGAGGTAAGCCAGAGTCCCAAGTTCCAGAGGGAAGCTGGTGCTGGCAGTCAGGGGAAGGAAGGCCTACTCTTGCACAAATTTCCTGCATCAGATCTCTAGTCTCAAATAAACAATCTAACATTATATCTATGGTAACTAAAAATGAACAACATACAAAGCCCAAAGTAAGTAGGTGGAAGGAAATAATAAAACTTAGAAATAACTGTCATAGAGACTAAAAAATATATACAAAAGACCAATGAAGCCAAAAGAAAAGATAAGCAACATTGTTAAACCTATAATCATTCTTATAAAAAGAATGCAAATATATAAAGTCAGAAATGACAGTGATGTAACAACTAACACCACAGAAATACAAAAAATTATAAGAAAATATTATGAATAACTATATCCCAACAAACTGGACAATCTGAAAGAAATGGGATAAATTCTTAGAAGCATACAGTTTTCCAAAAAGAATCAAGAAGAAATATAAAATCTCAATAGACAGATTAAAAGTAATTAAATTGAAGCATTAGTCAATAAAGTTCCAACAAACAAAAGTCCTAGACCAGATGGTTTCACAGGGGACTTTTAAAAAACAATCAAAGAAGAACTAAAACCTATCCTAAATAATTCCAAGAAATTCAAGAGGAAGGAAGACTATCGAGTTCATTTTACAAAGCCAGCGTTATCCTAATTTGAAAACCACATGAAGACTTACAAAGAAAAAAATTATAGGCCAATATCTCTGATGAACATGTAAGCAAAAATTCTCTACAGAAACATTAGCAAACTGGATTTAACAATACATTAAAAAGATCATATATCCCATGATCAAGCAGGATTTATTCTAAGTATGCAAGGTTGGTACAATATTCACAAATCAATAAACATGATTCAGCACATAAACAAAGTCAAGTATAAAAACCACATGCTTGCCCTGGCCTGTTTGGCTCAGTGGATAGAGCATCAGCCTGCTGACTGAGAGTTCCAGGTTCAATTCCAGACAAAGGCACATGCCCAGGTTGCAGGTTCGATCTCCAGTGGGGCATGCAGGAGTCAGCAGCTGATCAATGATTCTTTCTCATCATTGATATTTTTATTTCTCTCTCCCTCTCACTTCCTCTCTGAAATCAATTAAAATATATTTTTTAAAACTCCACATGCTCATATCAATAGATACAGAAAAAGCATTTGCTAAAATCCAGCACCCATTTATGATAAACACTCTCAGTAAAGTAGGAATAGAGGGGATATATCTCAATGTAATAAAGACTATGTATGAGAAACCCACAACATCATACTCAATGGG
Organism: Lasiurus cinereus; assembly: GCA_011751065.1. NCBI lineage: Eukaryota > Metazoa > Chordata > Mammalia > Chiroptera > Vespertilionidae > Lasiurus > Lasiurus cinereus. The sequence continues at coordinate 23,942,125 of JAAGEH010000029.1, read as the reverse complement.
CAAAAAAAAAAAAGAATTTCCCTTAAGATCAAGAACAAGACAGATGTTTGTTTTCGGTACTTTTATTCAATACAGTAATGGAAGTCCTCTCCATAGAAACCAATAAAGAAGAAGGAATAAAAGGCATATAAATTGGAAAGGAAGTAAAGCTGTCATTATTTGCAGATTAAATGATATTGAACACAAAGAAACTGAAAGATTACACCAAAAAGTTACAACTGGTCATTAAATTCAGTAAAGTAGTGGGACACCAAGTTAATATTTCAGTATCATTGTATTTTTTATAAACAAATAGTTAACTATCAGAAAGAGAGTCTTAGGAAACCATCCCATTTACAATTGTATCAGAAAAATAAAGTAAGTAGGGGTAAATTTAACCAAGGCAATAAAAGACCTATATTTAGAAAATGATCAGACACTTAAAAAAATTGAAGTAGACATATAAATTGAAGAATATATTATGCTTATGGATAGGAAGAATTAAAATCTTTAAAATCCATACTACCCAAAGTAATCTACAGATCCAATGCATTTATATTTTTACATTGAATTTATTGGGGTCATACTGGTTCACAAAACCATACATATTTCAAGTGTGCATCTCAACAAAATATTATCTGGACACTGCATCATGCACCCAAGCAAAGTCTATATCTATCATCATTTTTCCCTCATTTGCACACTTCCACTTACTCCTACCCCTCCTTCTCTCTGGCTATCACCACACTGTTGTCTGTGTCTATTTATTATGTGTATTTGGTTATTGGTTAATCCCTTCACTTTCTTTTATCTAGTTCCCCAGGACCTCTTCATCTGACAGCTGTCAATCTGTTCCATGTATCCATGCTTCTGGTTCTATTTTGTTTGTCAATATACTTTGTTCATTAGATTCCACATATAAATGATATCATATAGTATATATCTTTCTCTGGCTGGCTTATTTCCCTTTGCATAATAATCTCCAGGTCCATCTATGCTGTTGCAAACAAGAAGATTTCTTTGTTTATTATGGCAACATAGTATTCCATTTTTGAAATTTATCACAAGTTTTTCTATCCAATCATCTAAATGATGGGCATTTAGACTGTTTCCAGATCTTCATTATTGTAAATTGTGCTGCTATGAACATAGGGTGCATGTATCCTTTCTGGTTGGTGTTTCAGGATTCTTAGGATATATTCCCAGAAGTGGGATCACTAGGTCAAATGGCAGTTTCTTTTTTAATTTTTTGAGGAAACTCCATACTGTTTTTCACAGTAACTGCACCAGTCTGCATTCCCATCAACAGTGCACAAAGGTTCTCAAAGAAATTCATATCAAATTACCAGTGACATATTTCACAGAACTAGAATAAATAATTCTTATATGGGACTACAAAATACCACAAATAGCCACAACAATCTTGAGAAAAAAGAATAAAGTTGGGGGAATCATGCTACCTAATATCAAGGCCAGAGTAATCAAAACAGCATGATGAGCCTATTGCATGGAAGAACATATTTACTAATGTTATATCCGATAAGGATTTAATTTCCAAAATTTATAGGGAACTCATACAACTTAACAAAAGAAAGTTAAACAATCCCATCAAAAAGTAGTCAAAGGACATAAATAGATAGTTTTCGAAAGAGGACATACAGAAGGCCAAGAGACATATGAAAACATGCTCAAAGTCATTAATCATCCAAGAGTTGCAAATCAAAATAACAATGAGGTATCATCTCACATCTGTCAGTATCAACAAACAACAAATGCTGGTGAAGGTGAGGAAAAGGAAACCTTGTGCACTGCTGGTGGGAATGCAGACTGTTTCAGCCATTGTGGAGAACAGTATGGAGTTTCCTCAAAAAACTAAATGGAACTTCCATTTGACCCAGTAATACCACTTCTATGAATATATCCCAAGAAATCAGAGGGAGTGGCAAGAAATATTCAACGTGATGAACAACAAGAACCTACAACCAAGAATAATCTATCCAGCAAAGCTATCATTCAGAATTGAAGGGCAGATAAAGACCTTCACAGAGAAGAAAAAGCTAAAGGAGTTCATCAACTCCAAACTAGTATTATATGAAATGCTGAAAGGTACCCTTTTAGAAGAGGAAGAAGAAAAAGGTAAAAGACAAAAAATTATGAACAACAAATACACATCTGTCAACAAGTGAATCTAAAAATTAAGTGAATTAAAAATCTGATCAACAGAATAAACTGGTGAATATAATAGAATCAGGAGCACAGAAAGGGAGTAGACTGATAATTCTCAGGAGGACAAAAATCATAAAGCATCAAACAGACTGTGAAATTATAGCAGAAAGATTAAAGTTAGGTGAGGTAAATAAGTGATCAATCAAAGGACTTGTATGCATGCTTATAAACATAACCAATGATCACAGACACTGGGGGGTTGGGGTACGCCTGGGAGGGAGGGGGGGCAATGGGGAGATATGTATAAAAAATAATAAAAATTAATAAAATTAAAAAAAAAAAGAAATCAGAAACACCAATCAGAAAGGTTATATGTGCCCCTATGTTCATAGAAGCACAATTTAAAATAGCTGAGATTTGGAAATAGCCTAAGTGCCCAGCAGATGAGTGGATTAAAAAAAAACTGTGGCATATCTACATAATGGAATGCTATGCTGATGTAAAAAAGAAAGAACTCTTACCATTTGCCACAGCATAACTGGACCCAGAGAGCATTATGCTAAGCGAAATAAGCAAGATAAATATAAATATCACATGATCTCACTGATCTGTGGAATATAATGAACAACATAAGCTGATGAAGAAAAGTAGTTCCAGAGACATAGAAACATCAAACAGACCATTCAACCTCAGAGGGAAGGCAGGAGAGTTAGGGGTAAGAGATCAACCAAAGAACTTGTGTGCATGCTATAAGCATAACCCATGGACACAGACAGTAGAGGGGTGAGGGCATGTGCTGGTGGGTGGGAACAGCCAGGGAGAGATCAATGGGGGGAAAAGAATACATATGTAATACTTTAAAAAATAGATAATTTAAATAAAAAAATAGCATGATACTGGCATAAAAAAACAGACATATAGATTAATAGAACCGAATAAAGAGCCCAGAAATAAACCCATGCCTATATGACCAATTAATATTTGACAAAAAAACAAGACTATACAATAGGGTTAAAACATTCTAGTCTTTAAATGGTGCTGGGAATATTTGACAGATGCATGCAAAAAATGAAAGTACACTACCTTCTTATACCATATACAAGAATAAACTCAAAATGGATTAAAAACTTGAATGTAAGATTCAAACTCATAAAACTCCTAGAAGAAAACATAGGCAGTAAAATCTTGGACATTTGTCTTCATAATGTTTTCTGATGTATATCCTCAAGCAAGAGAATCAATAGAAAAAAATAAACAAATGGCACTACATCCAACTAAAATGAAAACCATCAACAAACCAACAATAATCCATTGAATGGAAAAACATATTCACTAATATGTTCTGATAAGGGGTTTAGATCCAAAATTTATGAAAATCTCATACAACTCAACATGAAAAAATCCAAAATGTCCAATTAAAATATGGGCAAAGAACCTAAATAGACACTTCTTTAAAGAGAATATACAGATGGCTAATAGAGAGATGAAAATATTGTCAACACAATAATCATACATAGATAAATGCAGATTTCATCTCAATGAGATTTCACCTCACACCTGACATAAGGACTATCATTGATGAATCAACAAACAAAAGTGTTGGTGAGGATGTGGAGAAAAGGAAACCCTCATGCAATGTTGGTGTGAATGCATATTGGTGCAACCACTATGGGAAAGTGTTTGGAAGTTCCTCCCAAAATAAAAGAAAAATGTAATTGCTTTATGACCTAGTGATTCCACTTCTTGGTATATATCCAAAAAACCCAAAACACTAATTTGAAAGATTGTATGCACCCTTATGTTTTTGCAGCATTATTTACAATAAATAGATATGGAAACAACTCAAGTGCCCAACAATAGATGAGTGGATATATATAGATAGATAGATAGATAGATAGATAGATAGATAGATACTGCTTTGGTACAGAAACATCAATCAGACCGTCAAACCTTAGAAGGAAGAGGGAAGGTTGGGGAGAGTGGGGGTAAGCGGGAGCTATCAACCAAAGGACTTGTATGCATGCATATAAGCGTAACCAATGGACATGGACAGCAGGGGCGTTAGGGCATGAGTGGGGCAGATGGGGGATAACGGAGGGATAAATACACATATGTAATGCCTTAATCAATAAAGAAATTTTTAAAAACATAATTAAGAATAAAATCTTGACTGCAGATGTCAGAGGGACAGCAGTGAACACAGGTCAGCTGCTGGAAGAAATTGGATTCTCATTTTAGACCATTATCAAAAAAGCTTAGATTAATACTTTTTTCTTTGTTTCTTGTATAGTTGATTTTCTTAAAATTGTTAATGTATGTCATTGCTTATGCTTCTCTAACCACTATGAAATATACCCAAAACTAATACAAAATAATATTGAATGTAATTTAAAAAATGAATTAAAAATCTATCTATATAAAAGGCTAATATGCTAAGTGTCCATCCAACTGGTTGCTATGACATGCACTGACCACCAAGGGGCAGACACTCAATACAGGAGCTGCTGTGATGCGTGTTGACCATTTACAGAGAAAAGGCACCATAGACCTGGCGCTCACAAACCAACACTCAGCTTCTCCCCAGTGGGACACAGGCCCCACCACTACCCCAGAGTGACAGCCCACCAAATCGCAGCCAATGCTGCTGAGACCCCCTGGTGAAAAATGTTTCAGCCCAGCCCAGAAACAGTGGCTGCGGGCACCTGGTAATGACAACATGTAGCAACACCTGACTTCCTCTCACTAGCAACTAGCCCCAATGGAGTTTCTTCAGCCCAGAACATGACTTCCTTTATACCCTCTTTACCTGAAAATAGACAGTGTCTTATATTAACTTTTGCTCCCAAAGATGCCTAGGTCTTATTTTCAGGGGATGTCTTATTTTTCCATGAAGAAGAATATGGTACACATTTATTGCTGAACAAAAAAAAAAAAGGAAATTTATTACCTGTATACAGTACGGTAGTAGTTGTCATCACAAATCAGCTCACTGATTGGCCGCAGCACAGCCGGAGCTGTTCAGGCAGTGTGAGGTCTCCTTATTTTTTTCTTAAATTAAATTTTTATTATTCAGATTGTTACATTTGTTTCTCTTTTTCCCCTCCATAGCTCCCCTCTACCCGGCTCCCACCCCTCCCTCTCAGGGCTTAATGGACTGCCTTGCCTTCCAGTTGGCCCCACCTTCCATGGCCCCTGAGTCTCACGTGACTGGGTAATCGCTGGAGCAGTCTCTGTGTGCGTGCGTGCTCTCGCAGTGCCTCTAGACTGCTGCCTTTCCAGCTCCCCTGTGCTCCGGGACCATATGAATCTGGGTCCCCAGGGTTTCGCTCGAAACTGGGGTTTAGTGGAGTTAGAAGTGGCGCAGTTGGGAGGCTCTGTCTCCTGCCCACTTGTGAAAGCCAGTGGCACAATCAGCAGTCAGTCTTCTGCACACAGTGCTGTGCGCACCACCAAACTTCTGATCTTTTGTGACTCCCTTAAATTTCTCCCTTTTCACAGTCCAAACTCCCCCCATGTGAGTTTCGGCTGGACCTGGGGTTTAGTGTCATATTATAAGGGGTTCAATGCCATCTGGAGTCTCTGTCTCAGTCCCGCCAGAGAAAGCCAGCCAGGTACTCTGGCACCTTCTCTCTCCACGTGCGCGTCTCTGTACCTCAGCGTTTTGCAGCTCCTCTGGGTCTCTGTGAACCCCTCTCTTTCCTTCTAGTTGTAGAATTTCCACTCAGCCAGCTTTCCTGTGGTTCTAGATGGTGTCCGTTCTGTCTTTTAGTTGTAGTTTTGAAATTGTTGTGCGAGGCAGCAGTGTAGGTGTTTACCTATGCCGCCATCTTGGATTCTCACGAGGTCTCTTTAAATCAGACACATTAAGGTAGCTTCAGGGGCCTTATATTCCTGGAGGACTTATGTTCAGGGGAGGCCTTATTATCAGGGAGGTCTTATTTTCTGGGGGATGCCTTATATTACAGTGAGAGGCAAAACTGGAAGTAGGTTTTATTTTGGGGGATGTCTTACTTTCGGGGAAACAGTGTAGCCAGGTGGAAACGTTTTACACTGTAACCAAATGTCTGTGAAGCATTTTCCCATGCCTCTTCTCATTTTATCCTCACAAAAGTTCTGGAGTAGGTAGATAAGAGACTCGGAGGAATCCTATTTTCTTTTCATTAGCCAGAATACAGAGATTCAGAAAGCTTAGAAACTTGACTCAACTGAAAAGAAGTAAGAAATGGTGGACCTTGAAAATGTCTTCAGGTTTTCTCACTGCACAGAATATAGTCAAACACTGCCACAGTTAAGTATTTTACACTTTGTTCTCTCTGTGTGATCTAAAATAATAATCTGCTTCGTGTTGATATTTACTGCAGTGTTGCTGACAATTATCTAAGAAAGAAGTTGGGGTGCTTCACTGGGCTGGAAAAAAGTTTAGCTAAATCAGCAAGCAGGTTTAATTAATCAAGTGTGTTCTATACATATAATAGGGTAAACTGACTCACACATGTGAGATACTTATAAAAAGCTCTCACTAGTGCCAATTGTACACGTGTGTTTCCATCTGTCATTGTCGATTGTGAATTTGGTTGACACTTCTATTATAGAGAAAGGGTGCATAGTGATATTGAAATATTTTTATAATTAATTTCCTTTCAATATGTATGAATTCATGCACCAGGCCACTAGTATGATTATAATTATATATATTGGAATAATAGTCATAAAATAAATGAATTCTAGCCATTTGCAGCAACATGGATGGACCTAGAGGGTATTATGCTAAGTGATGTAAGTCAGACAGAGAAGCACCAATACTATATACTTTCACTTATATGTGTAATCTAAAAAATCAAACAAATGAACAAAAAATCAGATATGGAGTCATAGATATTGAAAACAATCTTATGGATTCCAAAAGGAAGGAATCGAGTGATGGGTAAAAAAGATGGAAGGGAATAAAGATACAAACTTTCAGTCATAAAATAAGTAATTCATGGGGATATAATGTATAGCATAGAGAGTATAGTCAGTAACCGAATAAATTTATATGGAGTGAGATGTATACTAGACTTAAAATGGTGATCACTTTATTAGGTATATAAATGTTGAATACTTCATTTTATACCTGAAACTAATATAACATTGTATGTTACCTAACTTTAACTTAAGAAAGGAAGTTTTACCACTCCATAGGAACTTAAAACACTCAGTATATGAAGGAAAATTGAAAAATATGTTGCTTTTTGAACCCACTAACTGAGCTCCTTTGGATGCCTACCATCTACCATGTTTGAGATCTACCACCACCATGACTGCCAGAGGCTGGATAAAAGAAGCAATATTTTGGTAAAGCTTGTGCTTGGTAATGCTTGAGGGTATTATTATTGTGTTTCTTGGGATTCCTTAGGTCCTTTATTAATGAACCTGGGTAAGCTAAGCAGCAGTTTATAAGGTATGGAAAAGATATAAGGTCAGCAGAGAAATACAGGATATCAAAAATATATACACAATTTAACAGCTGAAAGCTCACTTTTGAAAGTGAAATGTATTTTAATAAACACTGTCTTTATAATTATGTAAAGTGTGTGTACACATTTATGGGACACCCTACATTTGTCATCTTAGGGCATATGTGTTTCCACTGGTAAGATATGCTCTAAAAGATAAGAACTGTAGAAGAGTCACCTGAGGCCACACTCTCTCGGGTCCTAAGAAGTTCTAGCCTAAAGAATTTTGAGTTCTACATTATGCTCAGCTACCACTCTCTGTGTGACTTTGGTCAGACAATGTTACCTCCCTGAGCCGCTCAGTTTCCTGAAACCTCTTGAAGCTCAAACATGAATTCATAGAAATTTAATAGTAGTGGGAATCATCCTGCTCATGGTAATAATGGTTTAAGGAGAGAAATGAATAGGCTGGGTAAAGTTTGACCTCCCTAGGGATATAAAACACTTTCCCAATTAAATATATGTCTCCTAAAAGAGTTTACAGTTACCAGGACCTGTGTTAGTTAGCCTATTGATGGGTCTTCATGGACAAGAATTTAGAATACAGAGAGTAAGTGGCAATAGGTTTCTTACAAATTGCAGCAAAATAGGGGTGTGGTGCTGAGCTGAGTGCCACATTTAGGGGGCTACAAAAAGAAGCTGGAGAGGTTTCTGGCTGTGACCAGGATGATGCAGATACTCTGAATTATGATATAAAGAAGAACAAAAGGGATTAGCTGGGATAAGACCGCTAAGAAGGTAAGGGTTCCTGAATTTAGCTGTCTGAAAGGCTCTTGTGAGAAAGAGGAGTGACTTCAAATCTAAGTCAACTGGTATAGTAGGGTTTTGTAGGTAGATTTAATAGAGGGTCAGATTGCAAGAGAAAGAACCTGCTAAGTTTTAGAGGCAGAGGATGCCTCAAGAAGTGTGGGTTTCTATTTATAGTTTTTGAGGAAAGACCCAATTAGCATTTGACAGAAATAATATAAAGAAGGTGAGATATCAGATAAGGAATTGTATCTTATTATCAGAGTACCTTTTTTTTTCCTTTTATTTATTACATTTGGACCTTTAAGAAACATATATCATCAGATATTCCACTATTTAGTAAAAATCTACTCTAGTTTTTAGGAAGCATATGTGTCACAAACCATCTCATTTCAACTCGCTAAAACAGTTAACTAAGTTTATCAAAAAGGTAGGCTCTGACCTATGGGTTCCCGAGCCTTGAGGTTTGGATATTTTGATTACTGTAAAAACAATTTCAAGTGGTTGAACTTAATTCCGAGTTGTTTTCTTTTAGAACGGGCCAATCATTTTGAAGTTATATACTCCCTTGCAAGAATAGTCAATTCCTTAAGCTTTGAATCTACTCTGTCTTTGGAAAACTTGATAAAAAAGTAATTTTTTTTCCCTGTACAATAAGGATGAATTGACCAGAACATACCCAATATTAACTGTAACAAAAAGCAGGACAGTATACATGTGCCATGTTTGCTTTAATGACTATTTCATAAGCTGGTCAGAGTACCTTTTAAATTCTGAAGGCCAATCATTCATATTAGTGGTCAAGTTAGTAGAAAGGGAATTTTATTCATGAGGTCTGAAATTCCAAGTAATGAAATGCCTATATACAACCATATATAAGGTTGGTCTACTTCACTGGTCACTTGACAAATATCTGATTGCCATTTTGAAAACTCTAGTACTTTTGTTATTGTTTCCAAAAACAATAACAAATTTTATGTCTCTTTTAGTCTGTACACTCTTCTGTTTGTTTCTTTAAGTGTAAATTGTATATTTGAATCACAGTATCATAACATTGTTGAGATTTAAATGTGATAATGAATAGAGTTATGTTCACATGTCTGAGTACAGTTTGGCCTCTGATATAGTTTAGAGAAGAAAAGTTTCCCCAAGGTAGCAAGAGGTAGATAGTTTGCTATGTTTTCTTCCAGGGCTTCTAACTGGTGATTGCTAATTTTACAATTACCTCAAGAATCATCTATTTTTCCCACTAGAGCCATGTAAAGAAAAATGGAGAGAAGTAGTTGAAGGTAGGAAAGTGTAGCATAAAACAGCAGAAACTATGTAAGAAATTGGGAGAGAGTCTGGGTATAGCACAACCAGGAATCTATACTAATAAAAGGGTAATATGCAAATTGGTCAGGATGCCCTCACAGTAATGGTCAAACAGCAGGCTGCATGGGACAACCAGGCTCGTGGTGGGGGGTTAGGGAAGGAGCAATCAGGCCATCAGAGGGGAGCAGTGAAGGGTTACCAGGCTGGTGGGGGGGCAGTTGGGGGTGACAAGGCTGGCAGGGGGGCAATTGGGAGCAACCAGGCTGGCATGGGGGGCAGTTGGGGTGACCAGGATGGTGGTTGCAGGGGAGCAGTTAGGGACAATCAGGCTGGCAGGGGGAGGGCAGTTAGGGGAGATCAGGTAGGCAGGCAAGCAGTTAGGAGCCAGCAATGTGAGAGGGATTTCCCTGAGAGGTCCCAGATTAGAGAGGGTGCAGGCTGGGCTGAGGGAAACACCCCCATGAATGAAGTTCATGCACCGGGCTTCTAGTAGAACATATAAAAGCCAAGGTGAATCAGTCAGTGTCTTATGCAGATGCTCTAGTATTTTCTAAATGAAATTTTTTATAAATGTGTTATTCCTTTGTACAAGACTGATTAGGTGGAGCCACTGCAAGATAGAGATCATTGTCCAATGCCTGGGGGCTATGAAAGAGCCTCTACTTTCTTTGGCACAGATATAATTGGTGGAGAGCTTCATCACTGCAAATGGGTTGGTTAAATGGGTTGGAAAGGGAATTAGGTCCTTGGAATGAACTCTGGGGCTGGCAAGAACAGCTGATATTCTTCCCTATACTCCCAGCTGTTTCTAGGAAACAAATATTGTTTACCTTTTGAAGAGAAGAAAAAATGACATTTATTACACTGGAGAGGAAAGAAAAGGTGTCTGTCTGATCTTCTCTGGGCTTGGGCTTGTTTGTTTATCAGCTGCTAGGAATCAACTGTTTTCTAAAGCCAAGTCCCAGGCTCTATGTAGTGAGATGATGTATCATTAAAGAACAATGGATATCAGCATCACTGTTCCTAGTAACATCTCAGTACTCTTGATTAAAGCCCTTCTCAGTTGTTCCTCTTTCATTTTTTTCCTTGCCTTCAGTCTGCTCCATTCTATTCTCTTAATTTTTACCCCTCTTTTTTTCTTTGTCTTTTACTTCTTAACTTCTATTTTCTAGTGTTCCTCATTATCCCTATTCCACATTCTTTTTATCTTCTCCCTATCCATGGGTTTCCGTTGCTTCTTATCATCACCAGCTGACTCAGACTCTATGCAGATGTGCACCAGAAGACTTTTCCATCCCCGGCTCAAAATTAAGATGGATGCTAAGCCATAATTAGTTCCTTTCTTTGTTCTCCCAGCCAGGGAAAGATTGCTACCCAAATAGATTCTACTTTACCTTACTTCAATTCAATGTGAAATGACTCAAACTGAGGAACTTTCATACCTTACCTTGGGAATGATCATTCCATGCTTTAATACTACATGTGTTCAACTTTTCCTTCTCCTTGGACTAATATTTCCTTTGCTTCACTTTAGCCATTATTCCTGGTTACATTTGTTATGCCCAGAGTTCAGGGTCCCCAATAATCAACCACTAAGGAGCCTTTTCCGATGCAAAAGCAAAGAGTCTTTATTCAAACCCGGGTTTGGCTCTCAGCCTCTTTCTGGCGCAGCAGTGAGGCGAGAGAGCGAGCCGGGCGGGAACAATGAGTTTCATGGGGTAGGATAATTGGGAGGGCTTAGGAAAGTGACAAGGGTTACAGAGATTGGTCACTTGAATTAGGGTCTTTCTGTGGTTTAGCCTTATTAGGACCCTCGCTGTGTTCCTGGAGCTTCATTGGTCCATTTGGGTGGTGGTCAGGGAAGCTAGGACATTGTTGGCACACCTGTGGCCCCTCCCAGAAAAGGGAGGGGTTTAGGCAGGGAGCCCAGCCCTATAGGACAAGATGAAGAAGAGTTCCTTTCCTTTCCTATTATCTGGTTCTACATTAAATATTTATTTTCCTTTTTAAGTATTTATTTATTTTAGGGCTTAAATGTACCTATCACACTTCCACTGGGTAATGTTTTTGAACCCCAGAAAGTTCTATTCTATGGCCACTACTCCATGAAGTATTTATTATCATCACAATTTTAAAAATATGTATATTGTGACATGAATGGATTAATACAATTATGTCTGCTTGATTCCAAAACCCATCATGGTCTGCTTATACTAAAACAAAGTCTCGCATACCTTATTTAAAAAAACTCACAAAATACTTCTAGTCACTTGATTAATCCTCAGGTTTAGCCCAAAATTCACCTGAAAACTTGATTTTGAAATACATGAAAGGCAACATGGTATATCAGAAGAATTTCTGGGCTTTAGTCCTATACACACACACACACACTGTAAACCCATATACATTGTGTTTTCCAGGCATTAATTTAAGTTCTTTTTGTATACTAACTCATTTTTGTTATCTGCTGTAGGTGTTTCTCTCTTTCCGTGTTCAGCAAAGAAAGAGAGCGGGCCCAGTTCCTGAGTAGAGGAGCTGGCTATTGAGAAATAATAGAAATAAAAAGATAAGACACAAAATGGAAGGAAAAAGCTAAGGCCAGGTGAGACCACCATCCCCTCTGATGGAGGGAGAGGGACCCAAAGCGGATACAGCAAGTTTATTTTATGCCCCCAAATACCAGGAAGTTTCACCAAAAGTTAGGATCAAAGGATATTATTTGCATTCCTGAGTAGGCCCAAGCATTCCTAGTACTTGACTTGATTTACATATCAAAGATCCACTACCCTACACCTAGGCAAAGGTAAGAGTCAGTACTGATAACACATCCACCTCTTAGGTGAATGTGTGTCCAAGCCTGTGGCCTAGGACTCAGCTGACAATAATTTAGGGAATTCCCATATGCCTTCCCAGGGGGCCCTTTACAATCTGCATTTCACAGATTGAGAAACTGAAGCAAGTGAAGTAAAGTAATACAGTCACTCAGCTATTACCTTAAGTAGCAGAATTAGGTGGAAACACAGGTAGCCTGACTCTAGAGCCTATGGTCTCTACTACAACATATCTTGCCAAATACCTTGGTTAACCTTATCCCATTGGTCCTGTTTCTTCTCATGTGCTTATTTTCCCCGTATAAAAAATAAGTAGGTTAGACTGATGCAAAGATCTACAAACTGTATTTTTCAGAATCATGGGGATCCACAGAGGCAGAGGAAATAGAGTATAAGGCAGAAAAGGAGAGACCAACCAACAGTGCTCTAGACCAACAAGCTTGCATTAAAATCAGATCAGATCTGCTTTCTCCCACCATAAAAATGTTTAAAAGGACATTAAAATGATGATGCAAATGGGTAGCAGAATATTAGAGAATAGCAATCCCCTTTCTTTTAATTTTAGTGTTTGCCTATATTTAGACTTGGTATTTGGTTTCACACTACAGGCCATTTATTTTTATGAACCATACGTTTGATCCAAGACACTGCAAACTACATTATTTTCTTTGTGCTCTTTTAACTACAATTACCTCTCTCTTATCAAGAAATCAGCTCTATTTTTCTAGATAATTTTCAGTCTCAGCACTTTTCACACATTCTGTTATCATCCAAGGATTGTGAATTTCCTTCAATTCCTAAAGACATAGCACACTTATTTTTAGTGAACTGAACTAAAGTTTTATTAGGTCAGGAACTTAAATTTTTTTCTTTTTTTAATTTTTATTAATTTTTTATACTTATCTCCCCATTGCCCCCTCTCCCTCCCAGGCATACCCCAACCCCCTAGTGTCTATGTTCATTGGTTATGATTATATGCATAGATACAAGTCCTTTGATTGATCTCTTATCTACCTCACCTAACTTTAATCTTCCTGCTGTAATTTCACAGTCTGTTTGAAGCTTAACTGTCTATGTATCTATCCTTTTGTTCATCAGTTTATAATGTTCTTTATCAGACTTTGTGGCGATAAACTCCTTCAGAATTTTTTTTTTTTTTGGTCTGGCAAACCCTTTTTTCACCTTCATTTTTGAATGATGACCTTGCTACATAGCATAATCTTGATTTTAGTTCTCTGTTTTTCATTACTTTAAAAACCTCATGACATTATATTCTGGCTAGGGGTCCATCAATCTTGTTTATCCTTTCAAAGAACAAGCTCTTTGTTTTGTTGATCTTTTGATTTGTTTCTTTCCTCTCCAAGTTGTTTATCTCCGCTCTGATCTTCACTATTTCCTTCCTTCTGAGGACACTGGGCTTTTCTTGTTGCTCTCGTTCTAGCTCTTTGAGTTGTAGATTTAGGTAATTTATTACCATTGTTTCCTGTTTTTTGCAATAGGCTTGTAGGGCTATGCACTTCCCTCTCAAGTCTGCTTTCACTGTTTCCCATAAATTTGTATTGTTGTGTTGTCATTGTCATTTCTGCCATGATGTTTTTTATTTCTTCCTTGATCTCTCTGGTTACCCAGTCATTGTTTAATAGCATGCTGTTTAGTCTCCATGTATTTGATTTCTTTGTATGGTTTTTATTATACTTGATTTCCAGTTTTATGCCACAGTGGTCTGAGAAAATGCTTGATATGATTTCTATCTTCTTGAATTTGAAGAGACTTTTCTTATGACCCAACATATGATCTATCTTTGAAAATGACCCATGTGCACTGGAGAAGAATGTATATTCTGTGGCTTTGGGGTGAAATGTTCTGAAGATGTCAATAAATTCCATTTGGTCTAGTGAGTGATTTAGGATTGATGTTTCTTTCCTGATTTTTTGTTTACAGGATTTGTACAATGGTGACAATGGGGTATTAAAATCTCCTACTATGATTGTATTGCTGTCAATCTCTCCCTTAATATCCTCCAAGAGTTTTTTTTTTTAAATGTATTTAGGTGCTCCTATATTGGGTGCATATATGTTTACCAGAGTTATTTCTTCTTGTTGGATTGTTCCCTTTAGTATTATGAAGTGGCCTTCTTTATCTCTTGTTATGTCCTTCACTTTGAGATCTAATTTGTCAGATATAAGTATTGCAACCCCAGCTTTTTTTTCATTTCCATTTTCCTGAAATACCATGTTCCATCCCTTCACCCTCAATCTGAGTGCATCTCTTTTCCTAATGTCGGTTCCTTGCAGACAGCAGATATATGGATCATGTTTTCTTATCCTATCAGTTACCCTATGTCTTTTTATTGGAGCATTTAATCCGATTACATTTAATGTTATTATTGATAAGTACTTATCTGTTGCCATTTTTAGTTCTTACCCCCAAGTTTCTTCTTCGCTTCCTCTTTCTTTTTATTACAGCAGACCTTTTAACATTTCTTGCATTGCTGATTTGGTGGTAATATATTTCCTTAGTCCTTCTTTGTCTGTGAAGCTTTTGATTTCACCTTCAATTTTGATTGAGAGTCTTTCAGGGTACAGTATTCTTGGATTCAGACCCTTCCTTTGCATGACTTTGTATATTTCATTCCATTCCCTTCTGGCCTTATGAGTTTCTGTTGAGATGTCAGTAGCTAGTCTTATGGAGGTTCCTTTGTAGGTAACTTTCTGTTTCTCTCTGGTTGCTTTTAAGATTCTTACTTTGTCATTGGTGTTTGCCAATTTAATTATAATGTGCCTTGGTGTCAGTTTGTTGGGGTTCATTTTGCTTGGGACTCTGTGAGCTTCTTGGGTTTGTGTGGGTTTTTTCTTTCCTATGTTGGGGAAATTTTCTGTCATTATTTCTTCAAACACGTTTTCTAATCCTTGTTCAGTTTCCACTCTTTCTGGAACGCCAATTATGTGGATGTTGTTTTGTTTCATGTTATCCCAAAGTTCCCTCAGACTCTCCTCTTGCTTTTTAACTTTTTTTTCTAGAAGCTGCTGTACCTGGGTATTTTTTCCTACTGTGTCTTCTAGCTCACTGATGCAGTCTTCTGCTTCTTCTAGTCTACTTTTGATACATTCTATTGTGTTCTTTATACCAGTGATGTCATTTTTTATTTCCTTGTGCATTTCTTCTTGCTTCTTCATTTCCTCTTGGCTCTTACTCATATTGTCGAATTTGTCTTCCATTCTTTTCATCCATCTTATGATCATTTCTCTGAACTCTTTCTCTGGCAGGCTTATTTCTGCTTCTATTTTGTTTACTTCCTTTTCTGGTGAAACCTGCCTTTCTGTCTTTTGTGGGCTGTTTCTTTTTCTGCCCATGGTCTTTCTTCTCCAGGTGTCTGGTTATGTAGTTCTCTCTCCTACATTGATTGAAATGCACAAACTACAACACGACCAGGTACAGCACACAAGGCACTGAATAGAAATGTATTCAAGATGTTAATAATCACAAATAAGGTGACCACCAATGAAGGACAAATTAGCGGTAAATAGAGAAAGAAGAAGAGGAAAATGAGGAAAAAAGAAAAGAAAAAATGCCAAAATCAAATTGGGAGAGTGAGAAAAAAAAGATAAATAAATGAACAATAAAATAAAATCAAATAAGAAAATAAAAAGGAGAAGGAGAAGGAAAGAAGAAGAGAAAAAAGTCAGAGAGAATAGAAAGTGTATAAGAGAGAAAAGAGGAACAAAATATAGATGTCAGGAGACAACTCCAATAGAACAGACACTAATCCCAATAAAGGCTAGCAACCAGTACCTAGAGATTAAGGCAAATTGCAAATAGCAACTGGTATCAAGGGAGGTGAGGGAAAAGAGAGGTAGAAAACAAAGCAAGTAAAAAGCAAAATAAAACAAGTAGAATAAACTAAAACAATCTCAGAAAAAAATTCAAAAAATCTATATAATCACTTTTCAGGCAAATAGCAACAAAAGGACATAGAGAAAAAAACAACTTTTTTGCTAGTGAAGATAAGAAGAGAGAGGTTTGTGTGGACTTGTGTTAGGGGATTTGAAATTAGATATATAAATGGTTTGCAATTTTAACCAGGTAAAGAGAAAGAATAGGGAGAATCTAAAGTTAGAAAAGGGAAAGAGAAACAACACAACAAAATGGGGAAAGTTAGGAGGAAAGTGTTCGCATAAAGGTAGAGTTGAGTTGGAGTAAAATTATGCTAAAGGAAAGATGAAAATAGAATGTATAACTCTAATCCCGAAATAAAATAAAGAGAAAACAAAATGACACTTGTTTTTTTTTCCAAAAAGGTAAAGTACTAGTAGTAATAATAATACTAGTTTAAAACAAAAATGTAATAATTATAAAGGTAAAATCAATTGAGGCGGAAAGAAAAAAAATATTCTTTTAATTAAAATATGTGAAAAGGAAAAATAAAAAATAAAAAACTAAAGAAAAGAAAAAAGAAAAGAGGAAAAATAAAAAAAAAAGAAGAAAAATAGAATGGTCCTTCACTTCCACTATTATTCTGTTGGGCACTCCTGTTTCCCAGTAGGGAAGGTATTGCAGTTCCCTGTGTTCCCCTCTTGGTGTTTTAATCTCTTTATTCTTTTGTGGTTATGCGAGAGTCAATTTGTGTGTCATCCACTGGGTGGCAGTGTTTTGAAATTGTTCTCTGAGACAAAGCACAGGACCTGTCTAGGCTGTGCTCAGATCCTGCTACTCTGTGGTTCTCAAAGCCAGTTTGTGGGGGTTTTACAGCCAGGACACTGTAATAACTCCCAGGCTGTCCCTCTGCCCCAGAAAAAAAAAAAAAAGTCGTTTTCCAGAGCTCTCCTCTGTCAACAGCTTGGAGAGTTTGTCTCCACACTTAGGGATCACGCCCTGACCACCTCTGTGGACCTCTCCAGAGGCAGCTTTCCAGCAGCCCGGTTCCCACAGTGTGCGCGTCTTTGTTGTGTGGGGGTAGGAGACCTCACCCTGACCCAGGTGAAATCTGACCCTTCCGCGCGCCACATGGATCTCTGAATTCGTGGCCTGCACATCCATGCCACCTGGGAAGCCGTGCTCTGGGTCCCCGGCTGCTCTGTGGTTGCCTCTGTCAGCTGCAGCTTTCAGACCTCGGCAGACATCCACCTCCCCCTTATCTCAGGGGCAATCTGATCTTTCCATGTACTCTGTGGATCTCTGATTCCGCTGTGTGTCTGCGCCGATTGGAGAGCAGAGTTCTGGGACCCCGGGTCCCGGGCTGCTTGATGGGTGCCCAGCCGAAGGCTTCAGACGGCCGCAGACATCCACCTCCCACTGCAAGATGGCTCGGGCTCCGCGTTCGAGTTCAGGAACTTAAAATTTTTTAATGCTCTGCTGTGTTTAAACCTGGGCTTGAACATAGGGTACTAATTAAAATAATATGGAGAAAGAGGTAAAAATCCTACATGAGCTGTTTTGTCTTGAATATATCTAAAGTCCAATACTTTACCTATCCTTCTCTCTGGTTGATAAATTAAAAGATCCTCACTGGGTTGAAAGATTGAATTCAGCCGAAACCAGTTTGGCTCAGTGAATAGAGTGTCAGCCTGTGGACTGAGAGGTCTTGGGTTTGATTCCGGTTAAGGGCATGTATCCTGGTTGTGGGCACATCCCCAGTGGGGAGTGTGCAGGAGGCGGCTAATCAATGTCTCTCTCTCATTGATGTTTCTAGCTCTCTATCCCTCTCCCTTCCTCTCTGTAAAAAAATCAATAAAATATATTAAAAATAAAAAAAGAAAGATTGAATTCAGTTCCATATGTGACATTCTGGTAACATTGAGGACATACATCATATTAGCATTTTCATGAATTATAAACCTTTCTTGGAATAATTTTCATTAGATCCAGTTACATTCCAATGCTCATGGAAACTTTGGAGGAAAAAAAGGTAAATCAATTTTGAGAATTGGTGGTCATAACTTCATCTCAACAACAAAATATATAAACATAGTCAATTTATGATCTATCTGTATTTCACTTAAAGGCCTAAAAGTATGTTCCATATCAGATGATATCCTTTGAAAGTTACAGCATAAAAAAATAGATTAATTTATCTGTTATAATCTGAATAATAAAGATTTAGTTTAAAAAATAGATTACTTTATCTGAATTACTATAGTTTGACTGGCTTGATCATTTTTGTGTGTGTTTATTTTTTCCTTTTTGTTGAATTTATTGGGATGAAACTGGTTAACAAAATTATACAGGTATGAGATGCACAAGTATACAACACATCATCTATCCACTGTATTGTGTGCCTCTGCCCCAAGTCAAGTCTCCAACCATCACCATTTACCCCTTATCTATATCTTCCTCTACCTCTCCCCACTCACTTATAATTATTATGATCAGCATCTGACCTCATCCCAATGTAAAAACTAGTATTTTAGCAAAATCTGTTAGTGGTTTTGCCTTGAAACATCACCAAACATGCCAAGTTAGTAAATAATATCAACAATGGTTTTAGGTTAACTAATTTTATATATTTATTACTTAGCTAATAATAAAGCTGACAAAGATATTTTGTTGCATATAGTTCGCATTTTTTATTTCAAGTACACATTGACTTCTTTTTCTTATTGTTAACACCATTACAGATGTCCCTCATTTCCCTCCTCTGCCCCCTCCACCCAGACCCCACTGCAGCCTTCACCATATTGTTGTCTGTGTCCATGAGCAATGCATATAGGTATTTTAATCTTTTCACCCCCCCCCTCACACACACCCCACTCCTCTAAGATCTGTAAGTCTGTTGCATGTACCCATGCCTCTGGTCCTATTTTGTCAGTTTATTTAAATTATTAGAATCTATATATAAGTGATCACATGGTATTTTATTTTCTCTGGCTGGCTTATTTCACTAAGCATAATACTCTCTGGATATATCCATGCTGTCACAAAGGGTAAGAAGTAATTCTTTTTCATAGAAAAATAATTCCATTGTGTAGATGTACCACAGTTTTCTATTCCATTCATCTGCTGATGGGCACTTAGGCTGTTTCCAAATCTTAGCTATGGTAAATTGTGCTACTATGAACATGGGGTTGCATATATCCTTTCTGATTGGTGTTTCTAGTTTCTTGGGATATAATCCTAGAAATGGGATCACTGGGTCAAATGAGAGTTTCATTTTTAGTTTCCTTGCCAGCACCTGTCCTTTGTTGATTTGTTGATGATAGCCATCTGACAGGGTGAGATGGTACCTCCTTGTCACTTTGATTTGCATCTCTTAGATGATTAGTGACTTTGAGCATTTTTTCATATGCGTCTTGGCTTTCCCTACTTTCAAAAAGTGTCTATTTAGGTCGTTTACCTATCTCAGGCCTGCTTTTGCCATGTATCATAAATTTTGTATTTTTTTTCTCCTTTGCTTTTGTTTCCAGGTAATTGTTTATTTCTTCCTTGCTCTCATTAGTAACACCTTCATTGTTTAATAATTGCTACTTAACCTCCATGTATTTGAATGATTTTGAGTTCTTTTATTGGGGTCAATTTCTAGTTTCATGCCATTATGATCCAAGAAGATGCTTAAGATGATTTCAATCTTCTTTAATTTGTTAAGATTTATTTTGTATTCTAACATGTGGTCTATATTTGAGAATGTTTCAAGTGCCCTTGAGAAGGATGTATATTCTACTGCTTTGGGATGAAATAGTTCATAAATATCAATTAAACTCATCTGATTATGTGTCATTTAAGATCTCTGTTTTCTTGTTTATTTTTTGCATGGAAGATCTATCCAGTGTTGTCAGTAGGTTGTTTAATTCCCCTACCATGACTGTATTGCTGTCTTTGTTTTTCTAAAAGTTCACCAATAGTATTTTTAAATTTATTTAGGTGCCCCTATATTGGGTACATATATGTTCACCAGGACTATATCCTCTTGTTGAATTGATCCCTTTAGTATTATGTAATGTCCTTCTTTGTCTCTTGTTAAGATCTTAGTGATGAAGTCTATTTTGTCTTACATGAGTATTGCTCCCCCAGATTTTTTTTTTCATTAGCATGGAATATTTTTGAACCTCTTCATTTAAGCCTCTGTGAATACTTTATCTTGAGGTGGGTCTCTCATAGTCAACATATATATATGGGTCATGTTTTTTGTTGTTAATTATTTTTTTAATTAAATCTTTATTATTCAGATTGTTACATTTGTCTCTCTTTTTTCCCCTCCATAACTCCCCTCCACCCCTCTCCCACCCCTCCTTCTACCCTTACCTTCCCCCCAATTGATGAGTCCATACGTGTATGATTTTTGTCCAGTCACTCTCTTTACCCCCTCCCCGCTTTCCCCCTGAGAATTATCAGTCCACTCCCTTTCTGTACTCCTGATTCTAGTATATTCACCAGTTTATTCTGTTGATCAAATTTTTAATTCACTTAATTTTTAAATTCACTTGTTGATAGATATGTATTTGTGGTTCATAATTTTTTATCTTTTACCTTTTTCTTCTTCCTCTTCTAAAAGAGTACCTTTCAGCATTTCATATAATACTGGTTTGGAGTTGATGAACTCCTTTAGCTTTTTCTTATCTGTGAAGCTCTTTATCTACCCTTCAATTCTGAATGTTAGCTTTGCTGGATAGAGTATTCTTGGTTGTAGATTCTTGCTATTCATCACGTTGAATATTTCTTGCCACTCCCGTCTGGCGTGCATCATTTCTGTTGAGAAATCAGCTGATAGTCGTATGGGTGCTCCCTTGTAGGTAATTAATTGTTTTTCTCTTGCTGCTTTTAATATTTTCTCTTTGTCTTTTGCTCTTGGTATTTTAATTATGATGTATCTTGGTGTAGTCCTCTTTGGATTCCTTTTATATGGAGTTCTGTGTGCTTCCTGGACTTGTAAGTCTAAGGGTCATGTTTTCTTATCCATTCAGATACTTACGTCTTCTGATTGGTGCATTTAATCATTTTACATTTAAAGTTATTATTGATAAGTACTTATTTATTTCCATTTTAAGTTGTTATGCTTAATGTTCTTCTCTCTATATTTCTTCTTCTTATAGCACTTCCTTTAACATTTCTTACAAATGTTGGTTTCATAGTAATGAAATACTTAATCCCTTTTTTCTTGGAAGTTCTTGATTTCTCCTTCAATTTTAAATGTTAGCCTAGCTGACGGGCATAGTTTTGGTTTCAGATCATTGCTTTTTATTACTCTAAATACCTCATGCCATACCTTTCTGGCCTGAAGTGTTTCTGTTGAGAAATCATCTGAAAGCATTATGGGAACTGTCTCTCTCTTGCTGCCTTTACTATTCATTTTTTGTATTTAACCTTTGTCATGTTAATTATGGTGTGGACCTCTTAGAGTTCATCTTGATTGGAACTCTCTGTGCTTCCTGGACCTATGGTCTTTTCCTTCACTTTTCAATCATTATATCTTCAAACAGGTTCTCTATCCCTTGCTCACTTTTTCTCCTTTTGGTACCCCTATAATGAGGATGTTATTACATTTCATGTTGCTCCAATGTTCCCTTAAACCAGTGGTTCTCAACCTTCCTAATGCTGTGACCCTTTAAGACAGCTCCTCATGTGGTGGTGACCCCCAACCATAAAATTATTTCTGTTGCTACTTCATAACTGTAATTTTGCTACTGTTATGAACTGTAATGTAAATATATGATATGCAGGATGTATTTTCATTGTTACAAATTGAACATAATTAAAGCATAGTGATTAATCATAAAAGCAATATGTAATTATATATTGTGAAATATTTATTTCTAATTACAAATAAATGAAATTTTGTCTTGAATCGTGGTGTAGCATGGGCAACAGTCTTCATATGACAACAATAAACTACATTGCTACACTTTGTTACACCAAGGAGCGGTCTATTGGTTCCTATGACCATGGGAAAACACACAGGTTGAGAACCGCTGCCTTAAACTATCCTCATGCTTTTTAATTCTTTATTTATTTTTGAAGATCTGACTGGCTAATTTTAATATACCTTATCTTCTAATTTGCTGATATGATCCTTTGCTTCATGCAACCTACTGTTTATTTCTTCCAGTGCATTCTTTATTTCTGATATGCTACTCTTCATTTTTGACTGGTTACTTTTAATATTTTCTATGTTCTTTTTCATGCTGTGAGCATCCTTATAACTATTACTTAGAACTTTCATTCTGATAAATTTCTTGCCTCCATTTCATTTAGCTCTTTTCTGGAGATTCTCCCATTCTTTCATTTGGGGCCTGTTTGTCATCCCATTATGGCTCTCATTTGGTTTTGTTTCTATTTTACATAAAAGTTCTGTGAACCTGGCTAGTTGTCTCAATTGGAGCATTGTCTCATAAACAAAATGGTGTGGATTCAATTCCTGGTCAGGGAACATATCTAGTTTGTGGGTTCAATCTCTGGTTGGGGTGTGTACAAGAGGTAAACAATATATCTTTCTCTCTCACATCAACCTTTCTCTATTTTTCTTCCAATCTCCCATTATCTGTCTCTAAAGTCATTAAATATATCCTTAGGTGTTGATTAAAAATAATAATAATAAATATAACTCCTATAACTCCTAGTCTTTGTGGAGTCATCTTCTGTAGTAGGTGTCCTGTAGGATCCAGTGGTGCATTCTCCTTTATTTCCTGAGCTGGGTGCTCAGGAATATTCACTGTATGAGCTATGTGGGCCCTCCTTTTATCATTGAAGCTTGAATGCTATTGTCCCATTTGTGGGTGTCCTTGACCCTCAGGCTGCCTGCTGACTCTGAGACTCAATCTCAACCACATCATTCAAACTATAGTACAGGTGCTGACAGAACAAAACAAGACAAATAAAAACTAAACTGAAAACAACACAAAAAATCCACAACAATAAAAACAACAGAAAAAAAAATAAGAAGAAAAGAAAAAAAGATAAAACAATCAAAAGGACATAAAATATGAGAAAAAAATAGAGGAGAAAAAGGAAAAAAAGAATATGAAAGGAAATAAAGAAGAGAAAATAAATATAATATATAACTAGCATATATATATATATATGAATAAAATAATATAAAAAAGACTAAAAAAACAAAAATAGAAAAAAGGAATAAGAAATGAGGAGAAAATAGAATAAGAAAATATATAAGTAAGAGAGATGACAAAAGCAGACAAGAACAGAAACGAATGAAATAAAAAATAAAAAAAATTAAAAAGATATGAGTGGGGTTTGCCTCAGCAGATTTTTGTGCCTTCTGATGTCATTCTTCGGATATGATGTTTGTGAAGCTTGTTGGATTCTGCTCCAATGTTGTCTGATGCTGGTCACTTGCTGGGCTGGTCCCAGCTTCCTGGAACATTCCTTGATGCAAGCTTTGTCACACGCTCTCCCTGCTTGGCCCTTGACAATCTGTCTAGTGCTTGGCAAGGAAGAGCATTTAGTAGTCCTGGGTGTGAGGCCTTCAAGGCTTTGAAGTTGGGTCTGCATTGGGTCTTGCACTTTGAATGTCCCTACTATGAGTTCTCTCCCTTCCCACATGGAACTGTACTCAGTGGAGATATCTGGGACCTGGTAGGGGTAATTCAGACCATATCCTGCTGTGGGTGATGTGCTCAACATGCAGGAGGGGGAGTGGGAACTTCTTCCCCTTTCCAGAGCTAAGGAGGCTGAACTCACCTGGGAACATAGATGTGTTTCCCCATATTGCAGTAGCTTTCCCAGCACAAGCCTGTCTGACATCCAGACAAATACCTGTTCAGGAGACACAATCACAACAAAACAAAACAAAACAAAACAAACAAACAGCTATGTGTGGCTCCCTGGCACCCCCATACCATCTAACCAAGCAGGAGAGGATCAAAAAATCAGCCTTCTTGACACCTTAATCTCTGCATAGCTGACCACTGCACAGCAGGGCCAAAACTCCAAGCTCAGCTGGGGCTCCAAATGGGCCAAGTATCCAACTCTCCCATGTCTTCAAACCCAACAGGGCTAACCCAGATTTCCAGCCCACTGCCACTTAGCCTTGCCTCAGAACACAGCAGGATGGGGAAGACCAAGCATCTCAGCAGGTGGGAAGACCTTATCCCATGTACTTGACTGTCTGCTCAATGTCCTGCTAGAGAATAGAGGGCCCTTCAAATTCACTGCTGGGTGTAACAAGCAGACACCTCCACTGGCCCTTAGCACAGCCACAATTCCCCTTTAGCAGTCGTAGACTGGAGTGAAAATCCTAGGCTGGTGTTGACATAAAGTCACTCTTTCTCTGGGATGGTATGGTCTGAGTCCCCCAGGTGGACCAAATTCCCACTGATTCCCACCACCCCATTCTATGCAGGTTTCCCTTCCTGTCTCTGTTTCTCTGGATTGAAGATCCTGGAGTGTGGCTGAGACCCCATGTTAACAGGGGTAGGGAGCTCTGTTGCTTCAATATCCCTATGACTTCCAAGTGCAGGACACTTCACCCTTTCTGTGTCTCCTGTCTTCCTCCATGCCCTTGTCTATAAAATTTTATATCAGCTATAGTTCAACTGTTTGTTTGTTTTTTAAGTTGATTTCTCTGTAGTTTAGCTGCAAGTCAGGTCCAGGCCTGGGAGCAAGGGGACTGACCTTCCAGTTACTCTGCTGCCATCTTGAAATCCTGGTTTGATCATTTTGACTCACCTACCACAGTATGCTTAATATATCAAAACCACATTATGGAATCAAAGACAAGCAATGTCATGAACCATTATTGTTTTACGTCAGATGTGGAATAATTAGACAAACAGATTAAGTGAATGTGTGGTACTTTTATGAGCTTTCTGATCCCTACACCACCTATTAGCCTTTATTTTTCCTTCAAATTTATTGTATCATCATACTTTCACAATAAATTTCTACAAAATGCCTATGGACTCACTCTTTCAGGTTCTGTGAAAGAAGAACTCCTTGTTCTTCCCAAGTGAAGAAGAAATGGGAAGCTTCAATGCCCCTTCCCATTTTGCCTTAACTACAGGAATATGAGAATTTTATTCTTGCTCATGAGTTTTTCACTAATTTTTTTTTCTTCTAAAATAGCCACTTACGAGAGTCTCTCGTTTTGCAAAACAAAGAAAGGCACAAAGAACAAAATGGAAGTGAAGGGATAAGTCTAAAACTTAAAATGAGAAATTTCTACTGAGTTCCTCAGATCATGTGAAATAGATCTGTAAATCAGAGAAGCTAGGACAGATTGAGAAGTCAAACTTTTGTTAAATCAATTATTTTTTAATGCTCAATTTTGCTCTTTTACTTTTCCTTTGTTTTTAGTAATTTTTTAGACGATTATATTCTCAGTTGTTAAAGACAACAATGAAAAAAGATGTTTTTGTGTCCAAAATTATTCTAGTTGGAATGAAAAATCAGTGTCTTTTGATGTGAATTCAGAAATGGGGTACAAAGGAGAAATTATTTCAAGCCATATTCTACCATTTAGAGACTTTATTCCCAGGCTTATTCTCTAATTCAACACTGGAAAATTTTGTTTTATATAACTAAAGGGAATATTACCTTGGTAAACTCACCAAAAGCTGATATTGGACACCAAAGAATTAAACTGTCTCTGCTTTCATTGATAGATATTACTTTATAATTTTTTTCAATGACAAGCTAATATAAACTACCTAATGTTTGATATTTATATTTTTTCCTGAGATTCACAATAATCTTACCTAATAATAGACAAACATGTAAATTAGCCATACCTCTGCTACTCCCACCAGCCAATCAGGAGGGAATATGCAAATTAGAAGGATAAAGATGGCAGCCACCCAGCCGCTCCAGGCATGGAGCGGCTGGGTGGAGCAAGACACCTGCTATGAGAGGGAGGGCAGGGGGCAAAGGGATCTACAGGAGTGGCACTCAGGCCACAGCAAAGATGAAGACTGCAGACTCCAGAGTCTGCAGCGAAGACAAAGATGACAGACTCCCATCGAGTCTGCAGGAAGACGAAGGTGGCAGACTCCGGCCTGAGCGAAGGCCTGGGTCCCGGGTGCAGGAGGAAAACCAGTGCTGGAAGCCAAGGGAAGAAAGGCTTATTGCACAAATCTCTTTATGCCACGGGTCTCTAGTATTTTATATAATTAATTACAAGAAAGCATACACTCCAGTTAAAGTTCAGCCTTCAAGGAAGAGAGAAATCCAGAGAAAAGAAACTTTTACCAAGTACTACATAGGCTCCAAATTTTGGTTGTGAAGTTTTAGTATATAATAATTGAGAGGCATCTACACTTTATTATTCCCCTTTTAATGTTTATGAGATCCATGAGTTTGTACATGTATTGGCAAACTAAATTAAGTTTAATTTGCCTTACATTTATCACTATTAAAATAGAGCTAGTTACACTAACACACAATACATAAAAATGCCCAGAATCTTGGCCCAATATGATCTTACTCCTGAAAGTGACCTCTTCTGTTCACTCTGGCTAGGCTGTGTACAGAAGGGAGCGAGTGGCTAGTGTGCCAGAAAATGGGAACTGTGCTGCACTGCAGACTCTATGAAGGGGAAGAAAGCATCTTCAGCTGACTATTAATCCCAGAAATGGGCTAAATACCTAAGCAACTAGAGCTTAGACCTATCATCTGGGCTACTTAGTCAGAATAAGATTTACTTATTGTGTTATTTAGGCTTTTCAAAAGTTGAATGGTAGTTCTTTATGAGCCCTAGGCTCAAAGAATTTGACAATCCTTTTGTTATAGCTGTAATGCTCAGCATTGTACTATTTGTACTTAAGCCAAAATATGTCCAAATATTTTGTCCATATAAACTGAAATATTAGAGCTTATCAAACATTCTAGGCCTACATTTTTCTGAGTGACTGTACCTATTTTTATCAGCATCCCTTAGAAAAATCCATACATACATTCCTACTTCTCCACAAAATTTTAAAAAAAGTCATTAAAGGAGCATAAAGTTGATTTGCCCAATGGATTTAGTTTCAGATGCCTTCCATATGGATAGTTAGCAGGCCAGCATAGCTCATGCATTATAGCCTAATGGAAATAAGGGGTTTGGAGAAATCATTGAAGAACTCTGAATCACATTTGCCTGGATGACCCTTGGTAAACTCATGTAACTTATTTAAGCTTTATTTACCTTAACTTTAAAATGGGGGAATAAAACTGACTTCATAGGGATGCTGTGAGATTACATATAACTTGTAAAATTTTCCTAGTGCAATGTCAGTGCTCAAAAATTTGTGGTTGCTCTACAACATGGATGGTCCTTGAGGACAATACACTACATGAAATAAATCACTCAGTAAAAGATCATAACTGTATGATTCCATTTGTATGAGGTACCTGAACTAGTAAAATTCATAGAAACAGAACATAACCTTGTGATTTCCAAGGACTGAGAAGGCAGCAATTGGTAATTGTTTCTCAATGGGTATAGAGTTTCAGTGTTGCAAGATTAAAAATTTCTAGAGTTCTCTTGCACAACATGTAAATATAGTTAATACAAATGAAATGCATATTTAAAATGGTTAATATAATAAATTGTATGTTACATGTTTTACCACAATTAAAAATAAATAACTTTAAAAATAATTAATTGTTACAATTATAACTATATTTTTTACTAAAATCAATATATTATTTCTAAGCCTCTTTTCCTATGCATAGACATGGCCTCCATATATAACTCAGACCATGAGGAATATCCAATAATTTGGTCAAAAGCCATAATGGGATGAAAATGCAATTACTATGCAAATTAAATGTTGAACCACTCATTAATCACCTACATTGGTTTGTGGTAGTCATAGAAAATTAGGATACTTAGTAGAGTACTATCTCAAGCCAACAGTAATTTTGGAAGATTTAATTTTAAAAATATATATATTTTTATTGATTTCAGAAAGAGGAAGGGGAGAGGGAGAGAGATAGAATCATCCATCAATGGATTGCCTCCTGCATGCCTTCTAATGGGGATCAAACCACAACCCAGGCATGTGTCCTGACCAGAAATTGAATAGTGATCTCCTTGTTCATGGGCCAAGACTCACCCACTGAATCACACTAGCCGAGCTAGAAGATTTAACTTTTAACTTGTGGGAAAAGTTAGAGCAAAGTTGGATAGGTGAAGATAGGATCTAAAGCCATATTGCCCAATAGGACATTCTCTGATGATACAAAATTTGATGATTTTGTGTCCACTTGACTGGGCTAAAGCATTATTTCTGTATGTGACTGTAAAGGTATTTCTAGAAGAGATTAACATTTGAATCATTAAATTGAGTAAAGAAGATCTTCTCTCATAAATGTTGGCAGGCCTGATCCAATTTGTTGAGAGGGTGAATAGAACAAAAATACAAAATAAGGGTAAAATTTTTATATATTTTTTAAATTGATAAATAATTGGCATATAACATTTTATTAGTTTCAAGTATGCAGCATAAGATTTGATATATGAATATATGGCAAAACTATCAACCAAATAATTTTAGTTAACTTCCATCACCACACATAGTTACCACAGAGCCTCTGGACCCCATTCCCCTGGGGGACAGTTTCCATCACCCTATAATAAAGGACCACACACATGGGCTGACAGCAGCCCACACTGATGGACTTACAGTTCTGTCGGTAGGGGTACAGCAGCAGCAATGGGGCTCTGGCGATTCACTGGCTCAGTGTCCAGCCTCTTCCTTCAGCAATAACAGCTGAGCTCCTCACACTTCCTCAGATTCTCTTTCTGCCTCTCTCAGCTCTGTGCAAGGACTTCTGCGATTACAGAGACCCAGGGATTCAGGGCACTCCCTGCCTCAGCCATCGCAATTCCACCGGTTTAGTTTTGTGTGCTACCCTGTAACACCTGGGGATGGGATGCAAATTTCAGAGCTGGTTTTCCTGCCTTCACACATTTTGAGAGCTGTAAGTTCAAACAATGGCTTAAGACCTCCCTCCAGGGGATGTACACCCTCAGGAGATCCCAAAATGCACAGAATAAGGGCTCCACTCCCTGTGGGCTCCCTGGCACTAGACATGCCCTGAAGATATATTTTAAGGAGGGACATTTAATAGTTCACAAACCACATCACAAAAATAACGGCTGGGTCTGACTTTTTGTGAAAAGGACTCCCAGTTTGGCCTTCATGGTTAACACCCTCTTATTCTCCTCTCACAACCTGAAGTGGGTGGAGGTGCAGCTGTGATGATGAGCTGAGCAGTGAAAGGGCTAGAGCCCCTCAGAGCCGGTGCCAGGCCTGCAGGGTGGGGGGCAGGAGGCAGCCACTGCATCACAACCCCCCGCATCAATCATTTCAGGGACTCCACTGGGTGACTCCCCAGCATGCATCAATGGAAGTCCCAAATGTCCCAATAAGTCTCCAAACACCATTAATTTTAGTGGCTTTAATTAGCCGTAATGGACTATTCTCTTAGTATCTGCTCCTTTTGTGAGGTTGTTGAGGAAATACTTAGAGAGGAACAAACCAACAGGCCAATGAGGGAAACCATTGCTCCAAAATCTTTGAAATTAATTTCCTGTGTGCTATCTACTCACATTCCCTTCTGTGTGCAGTGCGCACACTTCATCTGGAATGGGGTGGACAACCTGGAGGAAGCCCAGGGAGAGCAGTAACCACTGGTACTGTAGAGCGGTAACAGTGCTAGATGATGCTGTTGGCATATCCTTTCTTCCTTGTGGAGTGTCTAGGGAGGGGAAGTAGCTGCAGTGCCTGAGGCTGAGTTCCAGGAAGCCAGCAGTGCTGTCAGAATCATACCTGTGATGCTGATCCATTGGTGCCTGTCCTATCCTCTGGAGAGTGTACCTACAGGACTACTAAGGAAACCAGTCCTTAGTTCCGCCCCACCTCTGCCACCAATTGATTGGAGTCTGAGGGCCACAAGAAGGGATCAAGAGGCCTGCCTTCCAGCTGCTCACCAATCCCCAAGCCACTCACTCTTGTTCCCTGTTAACCATCCCCTGATCAATGGGAGCCTTCGGGCAGGGGGAGGGACCAAGTGGTCTGCCTTTCCCCACCCCCACCAGTTGCTGCTGCCACAGATTCTTTGGAGCCTGAGGGACCCGGGTTCTCCTTTTAGCCATCCCCTGATCAATGGAGCCCGAGGAGGATGGACCAGTTGTCCCTTAGGTCCTTATGGACCCTGGGTTTTATATTTTAGGATTATAGTTTACATTCAATGCTGTTTTGTATTAATGTCAGATGTACATAAAGTAGTGGTTATATAAGCAAGAAAGTGTACATAAAATAGCATACAAGTAATTTTCTTCAAGATCCTACTTAAGTGCCTGCCTTAAGAGCACAAGCTCATTGGTTACTGGAAATGTTGGGGGACGTTTTGTAAAGTATATGAAATATATTTCTTTTAAATTGTGTCTTCATCAATTTGATTCATCAATGTCTTATAGTTCTCATTTTTAATGACAATTTATTTTTAGATATTTTATTATTCTGATGCAATTGCAAGTGGAAATGTTTTCTTGATTTCTCTTTCTGATAGTATATTATTAGTATTTAGAAATACCACTGTTTCTTGTATATTGATTATGTATTCTGCTATTCTTGGTATGTGGTAGTTGCATTCTAGTTTATTCTTAGATATTTTTAATCCCTCCTTTGATTTCTTCTTTGATTCATTTATGTCAGTAGGTTAGTGTTTAATCTCCACATATTGGTAAATTTTCCATCTTAGTCTTGTAATTAATTTCTGTTTTCATACCATTGTGATTGCGAAAAAATGCTTGATATAAATCTGATCTATCCTGGAGAATGTTCCATGTATGCTTGAGAAAAATGTGTATTTTGTTGCTTTTTGATGATATGTACTATATATATCCACTAAGTTGTTCTGAATGACATGTTGTTTAAGGCCAATGTTTTCTTATTGATTTTCTGAGTGGATGATATACCTATTGAGGAAACTGGGAAATGAAATTTCTCCTAAATTATTTAATGCTATTTCTTCCTTTAGGTTTGTTAATATTTACTTTATATATTTAGGTGCTCCTTTGTTGAGTGAATAAATATTTACAAATGTTATATACTCTTTTTGGATTGACCCCTTTATCATTATATAAGGACTTATTTGTCTCTATGTACAGGTTTATCTTAAAGTCTATTTTGCCTGATATAAGTATAGTTATCCCAGTTTTATTTTGGTTCTTGTTGCCTAAAATATCATTTTCCATTTCTGATTTTGTTTATTTGGTCCTCGCTCTTTGTTTCTTGATAAGTCTGGCTAAAAGTTCCTCTATCTTGCTTATCTTTTCAAAGAACTATCCTTTGGTTTCATTGATCTTTTGTATTGTTTTTCAGTCTCTATGTCATTTGTTTCCACTTTGATCTTTACTATTTCCTTCATTCTACTTACTGTTTTTTTAACAATTTAATCACACCTTTAATTAACATAATTACATAAAACACTTAAATATTAATAAATATATAGGCATTTAAAATATAACAAATATGTATCAGAATAGCATACCAACTTTTGTCATTAAATTCATTTAATTTTGACATGTTAATTCAATAAATATTAGTATGTAAAGATGAAGTAAATTTCATTTAATGAAGTTTTGTTTTCGCCTTGCCCCGGCCCGAGGGGTCATTCAACAGGGGCAGCGAGGCGACGCACCTAAGAGAATGAGAAACAGACAGGGACACGAAGAAAGGAGGCAAGACAAATGGTGTTCTGATCAAGCCTCAAAATTTTATTTCAGGTGACTCTTCTTATATATGCTCAGAAAGGGGAAGGGGAAGGAAAAAGGGCTTGAGGAGGTATGTGGTCTAAGCGGATTGGCTAAGCTAGTTCCAGATGCTGGCTGCTGATAGCGGATGTGGCAGTTATGCCTTTCCTCGTTGGGGGAGGTTTCAAGTATGCAGTTCTGGCCTTGGGGAGAATTCCACAACCCTTGCTGTATTTCCTGGCTCCTGACATCTCCTCCCTTTTCCTTTTATGGGAGTGGGCTT
>JAAGEH010000029.1:23818763-23904683 GCA_011751065.1 Lasiurus cinereus | reverse complement strand
GGTGGTAGCAGAACTCTTAGGAGGAAGACGGCGCCAGGCTTTAAGCCCTGAAACCTGAATCTGGGCCAGTAAGCCAGGGGGAAATTTGCTTGAATCTCATTAGTTTCAAAAGGAGGTTTGCCTAAAAGTTTGTCTCTTGTCCAAGAGCGAGAATCCTTACTTTCACTATTGTGTTGTGCAGTCTCTCGGCAGTTTTCAACAAAGTCAGTGCGCCAAAGGACAAAATCCCCTCCCGAAAGGGTGGCTCTAGCCAGAGATAACCAGTCATTAGGGGTAAGCCACCTATCACTTAAACTTTCAATGAGGGCGACAGTGAATGGCGCTGTAGGACCGTAATCCTTGACAGCAGCCTTGAGGTCTTTGAGATGTTTTAGATTGAGTCTACGATATTTCTGGTTAGAACTGACTGGGGTGGAATCGGGCTCCTCGACGTCTGATGTTTCACCCTCTGACTCTGCATCAGGTGGTTCAGACTGATTGTCATTATCTTTCTCTTCAGGGGACGTAGGGGGGGGCCCTTGGCTGCAAGTGACAGGAAAGGTATGGAGGATAGTCTTTGATTTTGGTTGAGGAAGTTTAGGGTCTTTTGGAGTGGTAGAGAGGGTGGTGAGTTCTGCCTCAAGGGCTCGGAGTTCTTTGATTAATTGGACATGTTCACACTTTTGTTCAAGGACCTCCTTTAAGGAGGATATGTTTTGGGTAAGATTTTTCTTGGCTTGCCTGAGGGGATCATAGTTACTGGGGAATGTAGAGGCAGGGTCAGAAAAGGAGGGGGGGGGTTTATGAGGGGAACGGGATTATAAGGCGGTGGTCTTTTGAGGGCGGGGGCAGTAAGACCCCAAGGGTCGTCCCCATCATGATAGTGGGCGGCTTGGTCTTCAAGGGTCTCCTGGTCCTCGGGGGAGAGGCTGTCATCGAATGGATTGTCATTCGTTATTTTTAAGGAGGGATAAATTTTTGGGATCTGAGCGTCGGAGGAGAGGTTTTTAATAGGATCTGGTCTTTCTTTTTCAGTGTCCTCTGGGGGCGGGTGATTAGGCATATCTATAGTGACTGACGGACAGGTTGAAGAGGGGCAGGAAGCCTCCCTTAAGGCTGCTTCCCCTGTTTTTATTATGTCTTTTATATCCGGGTCCTGATGGTGGACTTTAAGGATATCATGGATGAGATTACAATAGGAGAAGGTTGTAACAGGCATTTTTTCGGGGCCCAAAGTTTGCTAAAAATCTTGAAGGGCATCGCCTACCCTCTGCCATCGTCTGCAGTCAATGGTGCCCTCAAGCGGAAACCAGGGGCATGTATCATGGATAAACAAGAAAAATTGTCTAAGATCCTTTTTCTTTACTCTTACTCCTCGTGTCCTGAGGGATTCTTTAAGACCATTAAGGAAAAGTTCATGGGAACTAAGAGAGGAGCCCATGGCTGTTGGTGTAAATAAGTATTCTCTTCCGCGTAAGCCTCTGGGACATATAATCCCCGTGCCAGGTCAGCCCAGAGTGCGGGGCATCCTGGTCAATAGCCCCGTCAGTGGTCTCTGTTCCCTGAAAAGGCCCCTGCTTATGTAAACAGTCGGCAGGTATAATCCGCCTGCTTGGCTCCGCTTGGGCAGAGAAGCTGCTAGGACCCTCTGGCCTTGCCTTCGGGAGTCAGCTATCCGGGACGCACCCTTACGGTGGACGACCTTTAGTTTGTAGTAAGCTCAGGGTTTGCGAGAGACCTGACAAGGAAATTAACCATGAACGTCCACTCCTCAGGGTGATTCAGAGTTCCGCTCAATCAGGCCACGGTACCCTTAACTCTTCCCAGGTCGATGAGTCGGGTGCTTATTAGCGGACTAGAGAAAGGGAATTAGAACTAAAAAGGGCTAAATCTCTCTTAATTTCAATGAATAAAGCTTTGAAAAAAGGGGTTCTATCTGTAAAATCATCTGCAAAATCGAAACCAAGATCGTACTCACAGACGAGTTATCTGCGGATATCAAAGGACGAGTCTTCACTCACGGCAGTCCGCGGCGACTCAGGAGACGAGCCTTCACTCACGGCAGTCTGCGGCGGCTCAGGGGGGGGGTCTGGCCGGACAGGCATGCAGATGTTCCCCGGAACGCAGACCCTCCTCGCCCCACGTTGGGCGCCAGTTATGCCTCGGCCCGCGGGGTCATTCAACAGGGGCAGCGAGGCGACGCACCTAAGAGAATGAGAAACAGACAGGGACACGAAGAAAGGAGGCAAGACAAATGGTGTTCTGATCAAGCCTCAAAATTTTATTTCAGGTGACTCTTCTTATATATGCTCAGAAAGGGGAAGGGGAAGGAAAAAGGGCTTGAGGAGGTATGTGGTCTAAGCGGATTGGCTAAGCTAGTTCCAGATGCTGGCTGCTGATAGCGGATGTGGCAGTTATGCCTTTCCTCGTTGGGGGAGGTTTCAAGTATGCAGTTCTGGCCTTGGGGAGAATTCCACAACCCTTGCTGTATTTCCTTGCTCCTGACACGCCTGATTTGACTTATGTACTTCTAATGCACTATGAATAACGATGAACACAAACATCAAATTTTATTGATAGAACTAGAGGCCCAGTGTCTGAATTCATGCATGGGTGGGGTCCCTCTGGGTGGCCTGCAGGGATCATGTCAAAACCACAGTCCAATGCTGCCGGCAGTTCCTACCTGCTGCTTCCACTCATCCCAGCCCCACTGTGCCTGCTGCAGGCTCACGCCCAATCAGTCCCAATCAAGAGGCTCACGCCCAATCAGTCCCAATCAAGAGGCTGCTGCAAGAGCACTCAACAGCCATGAGCCCAGTATCTGGTGCCCTCCCAAGAGTAGTAGCCTGCAAGATTGGGCTGAAACCAGCTCTCCAACATCTCTTAGGGGTCCCAGATTATGACAGGGCATAGGCCAGGCTGAAGGACCTCACCGGTGCATGATCAGGCTGAGGAGAGACCATGGGAGGGCTCCAGGGCATGTCTGACCCATCTCCCTCAGTCCCAATTGGCTGGATCCCAGCAGCAAGCTAACCTACTGGTCAGAGCATCTACCCCCTGGTGGTTAGTGCACATCTTAGCAACTGGTCAACCACTCAACTGTCTGCCCCTGATAGTTTGTGCACATCATAATGAGCAGTTGAGCAGCCTTAGCATATCATTAACATACTAGAGGCCCAGTGCACAAAATTCATGCACGGAGGGGGTGTTCCCTCAGCCCTGCCTGCACCCTCTGCAATTTGGGACTACTACACCTTTTTCTTATCTAGATAACCTCTTCACAGTTACAAAAAAAATTAACTGAAATATCACCTACTCTAGGAAATCCTCTTTGAACAAATGTCTTTACAATATTTATTAAGTATTTTTATGATATACCATTCTTTTTCTTTAACAGCTACTTAGAGTGGATGCAATGTGGTTTTCATTCTTGCATCTGAAACTTTTCTTCTTGCTCTTGTAATAGCAAAACTTATCCAATTTACATTTGCCCTTCAAGGGCTTATATTTGGTTCAGTTTCTAGTTGGCTCCCTGCTTTTTTTTCTTAAGCAATAAATTTGGATATTGATAGTAAGCCTCACTTGTAATCAAGACAGTAGGTCTATCTGAATACTCTATAATACCTATCACTTTAGCATACCAGAGATTGTGTTCATTTTTAGAAAATAACATAAATGTCACCTGATCATTTGATCTTCTAGTAATATTTTATAGCAAGATGTATTATTCTAGTAATTTAACTATTACAAAACAGAGGTATACAGAAATAAATTACATTGAACAATAAAGAATGATTCAAATATCAAAACATAGTACACTTAGGGCCTCCCTTGTCCTGTGTTTCAGATATCATAGCATAGCACACAGTTCATGTGGAACTCAGCTTACTTTAAAATAGGAAGGGATGCCATTCTCATGAAGCATCTACTTCCACACATTTTTTAAATTTAATTCACAGCACATACTCTTTGTACTAATTATTAGAAAATCATCCTGGCAATTGCCTCTGTTCCTCTCTGTGTTGTTGCCTTACATTCTGATGCTAATACTGCCCTTTTATCATCCACTCATTCAAATAAGATTGTGAGATTTTTAAGGGCAGAGATCATGACTTGAGCTTCTGATTCTCTGTCATGGTGCCTAGATAAATATTCAAATGCCTCCAGTCCAAATGACTGTGATGAAAGAGGCCTACTGTTGCTGGAGACCTCTGACTTTTATTTAAGGGGCCTTACTTGTTCTGAACCTTTACATAGGGGTGAGAGGGGCTGAGGGAATTTGAGGAAACCCAGACAGAATTCTCCTCCTAAAAGATTTTGCTAAGCTGGCAACCAGGACCACTAGGCACTTGTCCAATTAAAACCCGGGCACACAGTGATAACAAAGGCACTGGTCTCCTACTGCTAATGCATTGGGATCAAAACCAAGCCTGCAAGAACTCACCCCCGCAGTCAGGACCAGGCCACTGGGTAGACCTGGGCTTGTGCTCCTAACTCTGGGGTTAGGGAGAGTTCCCATGGCTGCTGGCTAGCAGCCTTAGGCTCCAAACCATGACCCCAAAATGTCCCCAGCGCAGGTTGGTCATCAGAGCGGCTTCCTCTCCTGGAATTGCAGGGGCAGCATAGCCAGGCTCTGCCTGACTTGTTGGCCCCGAGATCGTGGGGTGGCTCTGCCTGGGCTCTCCGCACCCTAATCGCGAGGTGGCTTGGCCTGGCCTTTTCTCCACCTGAAGGAGGGGCAGATCGGCCTGGGCTCATTGCCCCATGATTGCGGGGCAGCTCGACCTAGCTTTTTCTCCCCATGCTTGTGGGGCGGCTCCGTTTGGCCTGGGCTCTTCACCCCATGATCATAGCGCAGCTTGGGCCTGGGTTCTTCGCCTCATCACTGGGGGGCGGCTTGGCCCAGGTTCTTCACCCTGTGATCCCTGGGTGGCTGGACCTGGGCTCTTCAACTGGTGATATCGGGGAGACTGGTCCTATCCTGTTCTTCCCATGATTGTGAGGCGGCTTGACAATCACCAGGTGGCTCGGCCTGGGCTCTTTGACCCGGGATCGCAGGGTGGCTAAGCCTGGGCTCTTTGCCCCGAGATTGTGCGGCGACTCGGCCTGGGCTCTTCACCCCATGATATCAGGGCAGATCATCCTCTCCTGTTCTTCCCATGATTGTGGGGCGACTTGGCCCAGCTCTTCACCCCGTGATAGCAGGTAGGCTCAGCCTGGCCTGTTCTCCCCATGATAGTATGGCAGCTCGGGCTGGGATCTTCCCATACAAGTTCTTTGGTTGATCTCTCCTCCTTTGCCGCACCCTCCCAAGCCTATTCTCTGAGGTTTGATAGTCTGATCTGTTTTTGTTCATCAGTTTTACTCTGGGTTTTTCTTGCTGACATCTTTCTAATTATTTTAGTTGTAGTGGAGGCAAAAATGGAGAAAATGACAGGCATCTGTAATACTGTCAATAATTTAAAAAACTTTTTTCCATCCCTTTACTTGCAATATGTGTGTATCCTTACATCTGAAGTGAGTCTTCTGTGGGCAGCATATATATGGGACTTATAATTTTATCCATTCAGATACTCCATGTCTTTTGTTTTAAGAATTTAGGCTTTTTATGTTTAAAGTAATTATGGATACGTACAGCATTATTTCCATTTTTCATTGTTTTTTTTAGCTGTTTTATAATTCTTTGTTTCTTTTTTCTCTTACTCTCATCTTTTGTGATTTGATGGCTTCATGTGGTGGTATGCTTATATTCCTTTCTCTTTATTTTTTGTGTCTCAATTATAGGTTTTTGTTTTGTGGTTACCACAAACCTTACATTAAAGTTATATTTAATAGAGTGTATTTTAAGTTGATAAGAATTTAAATACAAATGCCTTCAAAAGCTCATTATAAACCCCAACACAGACACAGTAATACATCATTGGGAGAGAAATCACAGTTCTCATAATCTCCCTATGCATTGATATATTTACCCTTTTAGCCTTCAGCTAAAATTATTGCAAAATTGATGTTTCTAGTTTTTTTGGTGATATTTATGCAAACAACCATCTATAGGTGAACCTATCCAAATATTTTGGGAAATAAGTTAATAAATAAGTGTGTAACATATAGTTTATGCAGAAATTATGAGCTTCTGTCTCTGTGCATGCAAATTTAAAATAACTACCAATGAGCCTTAGCCAGTTTGAGTTAGTGGATAGAGGGTTGACCTGTGGACTGAAAGGTCCAGGGTTCAATTCCTGTCATGGGCACATGCCCTGGTTGCAGGTTCGATCCCCAGTAGGGAGTGTGATTAATGATTCTTCCTTAGCATTGATGTTTATATCTCTCTCTCTGTTTCCTTTCCTCTCTAAAGTCAATAAAAATATATTTAAAAAAAATAAAATAACTACCAATGAAAGGCTGTTTTATCATGGTGAGTTGCATTTTACTTCCTTCTCCTTCTATCCATTTTCTTCTTTCCTCCTATGTTAACAACAAGCTCACCTCCAGCAATATTTGTGTTTGAGCTCGGGAAGGATGAAAAACATACTTTAATTAATGGTAACCCTTTAGAAGGAAGTGTACTTAAGTTAGAACTACATTCCAGTATTGGAAATCACGCAAAATTGTTATAAATGGAACTTGCATCAATGTTTTTCTGATTTAACTTTTGGCAGAAGCAAAAAATACCTTCTTAGAATGCACAAGCAAACACAATTTTATTAGAAATGAAATAAGTAAGGAAGCCTCTCTTCTTTGTAAAACATATTGGTAGAGCTGTTGCTGTTTAGTATATTTCCTTATAATGAATTGTAAAAACACGAGATGTAAAGTGTGTGGGTGGTTGAGTCCCAAACTCTAATGACAAATGGAGTTGTTCTTACATATCGTAGGTGTTTGAATTTTATCTTCTTTTCTCTGACCAGCGCATTTGTCTCAATTTCAAATATAGAATGAATCAGTCCTTCATGGCTTGAAAGCAAAAGCAGCATTCTGCTTTAGGAAAATCCCTTCATGGTAGTTAACTTCTCTTTATGTCTCCCTTCTACAATATTTAAAAGTATTATAATTCTGATGAAGCTAACTTGATGGCTACATCTAAGATTCCTTTGAACTCTGAGCATACAGCCTTGGATGGGTTGAAATGATCCCTAGGTGGTATCTTGAGGTAACCAAAGGATATACTAGTAAGTGAGACATCCAGGCAGGTCTCGAAGGATAGGCATCACTTCTTCCATTTACACTATTGTTGAAGTTGACTTCAAGACAAAAGGGCTGAGAACATTGTTTAATCATGACTTGGGGCAGAGGCAATTTTAGTAAATTGATTTCAAAATCACCTTTCCTTTCTGCTCACGCTATGGGACTATAGTAGGTGTGATGTGTTGGATGGGGGAATAAAAATGAAGGACATTGTCATATCAGCTATTGTTCTGAATTTCTATCTCAGGGTGTAGCCACCTTTTTTATTAGTTCTTCTTTCAAGAAACAGGGAAGAAAAGGAATTTAAGGACTAATAGAAACAAAATAAAGACATCACTAAGTTTATAAAGGAGCTTCTATAGACACCAAGGTGGTTGGAAGTGAACAATATCTCAAATACATATTAGAGGATATTCCTGGAAATGTAATATCTAATTTGAAGTCCCACAGGCACATTTTAGGAATTTGAGCAAATTCAGAAAAATGCTATCTGAATCATGGGGCCATACTAAACATAGAAAGAATAGGTGTCTACCTAGATAGACTGATTTGAGGACCACAGCTCCACACTTGCCTTTAAATATCTCCATCCACTTTTATCTCTACCCTCATCTCCTGTCAGGTACAAATCTTTTTTATTTAAATTATTCTTCTAGGTAAGACAACAAGAACCCTGATGCCAGATGAACATGCATCATATATCTGCATAAAAGAGACTTCTAGCCCTTATTTATTTATTTATTTTTATTTTTAATTTTTAATTTTTATTAATTTTTTATACATATCTCCCCATTGCCCCCCTCCCTCCCAGGCATACCCCAACCCCCCAGGGTCTATGTTCATTGGTTATGCTTATATGCATGCATACAAGTCCTTTGATTGATCTCTTATCTACCTCTCCTAACTTTAATCTTCCTGCTGTAATTTCACAGTCTGTTCGAAGCTTTACTGTCTCTGTATCTATCCTTTTGTTCATCAGTTTATAATGTTCTTTATTATCTCCCAATGAGTGCGATCAAGTGATGCTTTTCCTTCATTGACTGGCTTATTTCACTAAGCATAAGGCTCTCCAGTTCCAACCAGGTTGCTGCAAATGGTAAGAATTCATTCTTCTTTATGGCTGCATAGAATTCCATTGTGTAGATGTACCACAGTATTCTGATCCACTCATCCGCTGACGGGCACCTAGGCTGTTTCCAAATTGTGGCTATTGTAAATTGTGCGGCTATGAACATAGGGGTGCATAAATCCTTTCTGATTGGTGTTTGTAATTTCTTAGGATAAATTCCTAAGAGTGGGATTACAGGGTCAAATGGGAGATCCATTTTTAGTATTTTGAGGAAACTCCATACTGTTCCCCACAGTGGCTGCACCAGTCTGCATTCCCACCAACAGTGCACAAGGGTTCCTTTTTCTCCGCATCCTCGCCAACACTTGTCGTTTGTTGATTTGTTGATGATTGCCATTCTGACAGGTGTAAGATGGTATCGCATTGTCGTTTTGATTTGCATCTCTCGGATGATTAATGACTTTGAACATGTTTTCATGTGTCTCTTGGCCTTCCTTCTGTCGTCTTTTGAAAAGGTTCTATTTAGGTCCGTTGCCCATTTTTTTTATTGGATCCTCGATTTTCCTTTTATTAAGTTGTATAAATTGGTTGTAGATTTTGGAGATTAAACCTTTATCAGTGATAGCATTTGCAAATATGTTCTCCCATGCATTGATCTTTCTTGTTGTTTTGTTGATGGTTCCTTTGCTGTGTAAAAGCTTTTTATTTTGATGTAGTACCATTTGTTTATTTTTTCTTTAGCTTCCATTGCCTTTGGAGCAGTATCAGTGAAGAAGTTCTTTCGGCATATATCTGAGATTGTGCTGCCTGTGGATTCCTCTAGTATTTTTATGGTTTCCCATCTAATGTTTAAGTCCTGTATCCATATTGAGTTTATTTTTGTATTTGGTGTAAGTTGGTGGTCCAGTTTCAATTTTTTGCATGTATCTGTCCAATTTTCCCAACACTATTTATTGAAGAGGCTATCTTGGTTCCATTGAATGTTCATGCCTCCTTTGTCAAATATTAATTGAGCATAGTGGTTTGGGTGGATATCAGGGTT
Source organism: Lasiurus cinereus (assembly GCA_011751065.1). Lineage (NCBI taxonomy): Eukaryota > Metazoa > Chordata > Mammalia > Chiroptera > Vespertilionidae > Lasiurus > Lasiurus cinereus. Next base: position 23,895,408 of record JAAGEH010000029.1, on the reverse strand, counting down.
CTCTATTCTATTCCATTGATCTATATGTCTGTTCTTGTGCCAGTACCAGGCTGTTTTGAGAACAGTTGCTTTGTAGTATAGCTTGAACTCTGTTATTGAGATCCCACCTACTGTATTCTTTTTTCTCAGAATTGCTCTACCTATCCGTGGTCATTTTTTGTTCCAGATGAATCTATGAAGAATTCTTTGTAGGTCTGTGAAATATGTCGTTGGTATTTTAATTGGTAGTGTGTTGAATCTGTAGATTGCTTTAGGCATTATGGGCATTTAAATGATGTTGATTCTCCCAATACATGAGCATGGTATGCTCTTCCATCTGTTAACATCTTCCTCTATCTCTTTTTTCAGTGTCCTGTAGTTTTCTGCATAAAGGTCTTTTACCTCTTTAGTTAGGTTTATTCCTAGGTATCATAATTTTTTTGGTGCGATGCTAAATGGGATTGCTTTTTTAGTTTCTCTTTCTATAATTTCACTGTTAGTGTATAGAAATGCCACAGACTTCTTAGCATTAATTTTGTATCCTGCTAAATTGCCGAATTCATTAATTAAGTCAATTAATTTTAAAATGGAGTCCTTTGGGTTTTTTACGTACAATATCATGTCATTTGCAAATAAGGACAGCTTTACGTCTTCTTTTCCAATTTGGATGCCTGTTATTTCTTCTTCTTGTCTAATTGCAATGGCTAATAGATCCAGTACTATGTCAAACAGGAGAGGTGAGAGTGGGCATCCCTGTCTTGTTCCTGTTCTTAGGGGAAATGGTTTTAGTTTTTGCCCATTGAGTATGATATTAGCTGTGGGTTTATCATATATGGCTTTTATGATGTTGAGGTATGATCCTTCTATTCCCACTTTGCTGAGCGTTCTTATCAAGAAAGGATGTTGGATTTTGTCAAATGCTTTCTCTGCATCAATTGATATGACTATGTGATTTTTATCTCTTTATTTGTTTATGAGATGTATCACATTTATTGATTTGCGGATATTGAACCGTCCCTGCATTACTGGGATGAATCCTGCTCGGTCATGGTGTATGATCTTTCTGATGTACTGCTGGATCCGATTTGCTAGAATTTTGTTGAGGATTTTGGCATCTATGTTCATGAGAGATATTGGCCTATAATTCTCTTTCATTGTGTTGTCTTTATCTGGTTTTGGTATTAGGGTGATGTTGGCTTCATAGAAGGTGTTTGGTAGTATTCCTTCTTCTTGAATGTTTTTGAATAGTCTGAGGAGGATAGGTTTTAATTCTTCCTTGAATGTTTGGTAAAACTCTCCTGTGTAGCCATCTGGACCCGGGCTTTTATTTGCTGGAAGCTTTTTGATGGCTGCTTCAATTTCTTCTATAGTTATTGGACTATTGAGATGTTTGGCTTCCTCTTCATTGAGTTTTGGGAGGTTATATTTTTTTAGGAAAATGTCCATTTCTTGCAGGTTGTCCAATTTGTTGTAATAGAGTTGTTCATAGTATTTTTTAACAATCTTATGTATTTCCACAGGGTCTGTTGTTATTTCTCCTCTTTCATTTCTGATTTTGTTTATTTGGGTCTTCTCTCTTTGCTTCTTGGTGAGCCTGGCTAGGGGTCCATCAATCTTGTTTATCCTTTCAAAGAACCAGCTCTTTGTTTTGTTGATCTTTTGAATTGTTCCTTTGGTCTCCAAGTTGTTTATCTCCCCTCTGATCTTCACTATTTCCTTCCTTCTGAGTACACTGGGCTTTTCTTGTTGCTCACGTTCTAGCTCTTTGAGTTGTAGGTTTAGGTGATTTATTACCATTGTTTCCTGTTTTTTGCAGTAGGCTTGTAGGGTTATGCACTTCCCTCTCAAGACTGCTTTCACTGTGCCCCATAAATTTTGTATTGTTGTATTGTCATTGTCATTTGTTGCCATGATGTTTTTTATTTCTTCCTTGATCTCTCTGGTTACCCAGTTGTTGTTTAATAGCATGCTGTTTAGTCTCCATATGTTTGATTTCTTTCTATTGTTTTTATTATAGTTGATTTCCAATTTTATGCCACTGTGGTCTGAGAAAATGCTTGATATGATTTCTATCTTCTTGAATTTGAAGAGACTTTTCTTATGACCCAACATATGATCTATCTTTGAAAATGACCCATGTGCACTGGAGAAGAATGTATATTCTGTGGCTTTGGGGTGAAAAGTTCTGAAGATGTCAATTAATTCCATCTGTTCTAGTGAGTCATTTAGAATTGATGTTTCTTTGCTGATATTTTGTTTAGAGGATTTGTCTAGTGGTGACAGTGGGGTATTAAAGTCTCCTACTATGATTGTATTGCTGTCAATCTCTCCATTAATATCCTCCAAGAGTTTTTTTTTATGTATTTAGGTGCTCCTATATTGGGTGCATATATGTTTGCCAGAGTTATTTATTCTTGTTGGATTGTTCCCTTTAGTATTATGAAGTGTCCTTATTTATCTTTTGTTATGTCTTTCACTTTGAGATCTAATTTGTCAGATATAAATATTGCAACCCCAGCTTTTTTTCATTTCCATTTGCCTGAAATACCATGTTCCATCCCTTCACCCTCAATCTGTGTGCATCTCTTTTCCTAAGGTGGGTTTCTTGCAGACAGCAGATATATGGATCATGTTTTCTTATCCAATTGGTTACCCTAAGTCTTTTCATTGGAGCATTTAATCCGTTTCCATTTAAAGTTATTATTGATAAGTACTTATCTGTTGCCATTTTTAGTCCTTACCCCCGAGTTCCTTCTTCACTTCCTCTTTCTTTTTATTACAGCAGACCTTTTAACATTTCTTGCATTGCTGGTTTGGTGGTAATATATTCCCTTAGTCCTTTTTTGTCTGTGAAGCTTCTGATTTCACCTTCAGTTTTGATTGAGAGTCTTGCAGGATACAGTATTCTTGGATTCAGACCCTTCCTTTGCATGACTTTGTATATTTCATTCCATTCCCTTCTGGCCTGACGAGTTTCTGTTGAGAAGTCAGTAGCTAGCCTTATGGGGGTTCCTTTGTAGGTACCTTTCTGTTTCTCTCTGGCTGCTTTTAAGATTCTTACTTTGTCATCGGTGTTTGCCAATTTAATTATAATGTGCCTTGGTGTCGGTTTGTTGGATTCATTTTGCTTGGGACTCTGTGAGCTTCTTGGATTTGTGTGGGTTTTTTCTTTTCTATATTGGGGAAATTTTCTGTCATTATTTCTTCAAACATGTTCTCTAATCCTTGTTCAGTTTCCACTCTTTCTGGAACCCCAATTATGCAGATGTTGTTTTGTTTCATGTTATCCCAAATTTCCCTTAGACTCTCCTCTTGCTTTTTAACTTTTTTTCCTAGAAGCTGCTGAACTTGGGTATTTTTTCCTACCATGTCTTCTAGTTCACTGATACAGTCCTCTCCTTCTTCTAGTCTACTTTTGATGCTTTCTATTGAGTTTTTTTATAGCAGTGATGTCATTTTTCTTTTTTTCTTGATTATTCTGCATTTCTTCTTGCTGCTTCTTCATTTCCTCTTGCGTCTTCTTCATTTCCTCTTGGCTCTTACTCAGATAGTCAAATTTGTCTTCCATTCTTTTCAACCACATTATGATCATTTCTCTGAACTCTTTCTCTGGTAGGCTTTTTTTCTGGTTCTATTTTGTTTACTTCCTTTTCTGGTGAAACCTGCCTTTCTGTCTTATGTGGGCTGTTTCTTTTTCTGCCCATGGTCTTTCTTCTCCGGGTGTCTGGTTATGTAGTTCTCTCTCCTGTCCATGTGCTCTGTGGATCTCTGGTTCCGCCGCATGTTTGCGCCGATTGGAGAGCAGAGTTCTGGGTCCCCGGTCCCTGGCTGCTCGATAGGTGCCCAGCCGACGGCTTCAGACCGCCACAGACATCCACCTCCCACTGCAAGATGGCTCAGGCTCCACGTTCACGCTGGTGGCTCTGGCCGACAAAAGCCCCATGGCAGTGGGGCTGCCTGGCCTGGAGAGCTCCTTCCAGCAGTTGTCCACCTTCTCCTGGAGGACAACTGACTCGTAGCCTGCCAACAAATGCGACTCTCAGCCGCTCTCTCTCCTTCTCCCCAGCGACAAAGCTCCAGACGCATCCGTCTACTCTGCCGCCATTTTCTCCTTCCGACTTACAGCTTTTTTATCTATTCATCCACTGCTGAGCACTTAGGCTGTTTTCAAATCTTAGCTATTGTAAATAATGCTACTATGAGCACAGGGATGCATACATTCTTTCTGATTGGTGTTATGGGTTTTTAGGATACATTTCCAGAAGTGGGATCCCTAGATCAAACAGTTTCATTTTTAATTTTTTTGAGGGAACTCCATACTGTCTTCCATAGTGGCTGCACCAATCTGCCTTCCCACCAACACTGAGTGTGGTTCCCTTTACCTCACATCCTCACCAGTACTTGTTGTTTATTGATTTTTTTATGATACCCATTCGTACAGGTGTGAGGTAATATCTGATCATTTTAATTTGCATTTCTACAATGTTTAGTGACTTTTACCATATTTTCATATGTCCTTTGTCAATTTATATGTCCTCTTTGGTATTTTGTCCATTTTTAAGTTGAATTGTCTTCCTTTTGTGGAGTGGCTTATAAAGTTTCTGATGAAAAATCAATTGACAGGTTTATGGCAGCTCCTTTTCAGACAACAAATTGTGTTTCTCTTTCTGCTTTTAAGATAATCTCTTTGACTTTAATTTTTTACAATTTAATTGTGATGTGTCTCATTCTGGGCCTCTTTGAGTTCTTCCTTGGGACTCAATTTGTCTCCTAAAATTGTGTGACATTTTCCTTCTTCCATGTTAGGGAAGTTTTCTGTCATTATTTCTTCAAACAAGTTCTCTATCCCTTGCTCACTTTCCTCTTCTTCTGGTATTCCTGTGATGCAAATATTACTACATTTCATTTTGTCCCACATCTCCCTTAACCTGTCCTACTGTTTTTTAATTGTTCTATTTCTTTTTTATTCTCTGATTGACTTTTTTTTCTTCACTGTCTTCTAATTTTCTGATAAGATCCTGGCTTCCCCTCATCTTATGTGTATTTCTTCCTCTGTGTTATTTATTTGGCCTATATCATTCTTCATAGTTCCTATATGTTTTCTCATGCTGGTGAGCCTCTTTTGTCATCATCATAGTGAACTCTATGTCTGATAAATTTCTTATCTCCATTTCATTTATCTCTTCTTCTGGAAACTTCTCTTATTCTTTTTGGGGGGCTTGTTTTTTTTTTGTTTATCTTTTGTTTTGTTTTGTTTTGTTTTGTATCCCGATTTTTGCTGCCTGTTTATGTTTGTGTCTACATAGTTAGTATATCTGCTACAACTTCCAATCTCTACTGCAGGACTGTGTCAGATGTTATGTCTGACTGGCTTAGAGTACCCTGTTTGAATCTATCATCAATTCACAGCTTGTGGCTTCCTCTGCTTGGGTTGAGTGACTTTGGAAATAACCAATATGTGCACCAAGGTCTGCTTTTTCTATACCCAGGACCTTAATTAGATCATACAAAAACTCAAGGACTCCAGAGACCCAATCTTCCTGTAGTCTGATTGTTTTCAGTATTTTACCTTCAAGCTACCAATCACAGAGTGGGCCAAGAGGTTTTCCAACAGGGTGAGGCCCTTGCTTCTACCTGAAGGCTGATTATAATTCTCAGTCTCTTAATGGGACTCAGAAACTCCATGGGGTAAGGCAAGTGGTTTTCTAATAAGGTGGGGCAACTGTCTTCCACCTAGGCAAACAAACAAACAAACAAACAAACAGATTAAAAAAAACAACCCACCTAGATAGTGAAGGTCTGTTTGAGAAAGATGTCCTCTGCAGCATGGGGGAATCGCTCAGCACAGGAAACTGGGGTGTCTGCCTTCTAAAGTCTAACCCTAGAGCCCTCAACCCTGGCTTCTGCTCACATAGCTCCAGTCCACTCTGCCTTCTCTCTGCAGGAATTCAAGGTGAGTGTGCACAAAAATTGTGTGCATTTGAAAGAGTGCCTGTCTTTTGAGCCATCTTTTTCTGGCAGATAGCAACTCTGCAGCTTTTCACAACCAAATGTTATTGGGCACCCTCTCAGTACTGGTGCTCTGGGTTGGGGAGCCCAGCTTGGGGTTTAGACACCAGAGTTCTCAGTATGAATCCCCCAAGCTGATATAAACCCCCATCACTTCAGTTGCTGTGTATAAGTGCCCAGCCAGCTCTTTCACACCTCCATCCTTCCTATCAGTTTCTATGTGGTCTCCACTTTCTGTCCTTGGATATCAGGGTTCTCTCCACCTAGTCTTCAGTAGATTATTCTGGATGTTTTTTTCTGTATTTTAGTTGTAAATCCAGTTTGGTCCTGGAAGTGTGTCAGTGTAGCTTCCACTTACTCCATCATCATTTTTAAATTCCTGTTTCTCTTTTTGAAAATTTATTATTGGTGTATAAAAATGTCTCCAATTTATTAATATTAATTATATATCCCCTTACTTTGCCAAATTCATTCATTAGATCTAGTATTTTTTGTATATGTATGGAGTTTTTAAGGTTTTCAATGTACACTATCATGTCATCTGCAAATAATATCAGTTTAACTTCCTCCTTTCCAATTTTGATTTCTTGCCTTTATCTTTTCTAGTTCTTTTTCTGCAATTTTCTACTGTTCTTTTTTTATGATGTTTTATTGTATCCTCATTAGTATGACTCTCTGTGTTTTTATATATTAGATTTAATATGGCCCCCAGGCTTGGCCAGCTGGCCTTATAAAATAGGTGTCCTATGGGGCCCAATTGCACATACTCCCTGATAACCCGAGTCAGGTGCTCTAGGAATGTCCCTTACATGGAATTTGTGTGCCTTTCTATTGAATTTGCGATTTGATTGCTATTTGCTCATCTATTGGTAGGGATGTGGGTTTTTTCTTCCCTATATCAGGGAAGTTTTCTGTCATTATTTCTTCCAACAGGTTTTCTATTCCTTGCTCAGTTTTCTCTCCTTCTGGCACTCCTATTATTCGGATGTTATTTTGTTTTGTGTTGTCCCAAAGTTACCTGAGTCTCTCTTCCTGCTTTTTAAATTTTTTTTCTAGAAGCTGGTCTACTTGGGCATTTTTTTCTACTTGGTCTTCTAGCTCACTGATGCAGTCCTCTGCTTCTTCTAGTCTACTTTTGATGCTTTCTATTGAGTTCTTTGCAGTAGCAATGTCATTTTTCATTTCTTCTTGGTTCTTCTTCATTTCTTCTTGGTTCTTACACATATTGTAAAATTTATCTTCCATTCTTTTCAACCACCTTATGACTATTTTTCTGAATTATTTCTCTGGCTGGTTGCTTGCCTCCATTTTGTTTACTTCCTTTTTGGATGGTGCCTGCTTTTCTTTCATATGCAGACTGTTTCTTTGTCTGCCCATGGTCTCTCTTCTCTGGTTATGTAGTTCTCTCCTTTCATGGTGGAGTGTACAGCTCCTCTCAATCTGTGTGTTTGCACCAATTGGGGATCAGTGTTCTGGGGTTCACAGCTCTTTGATGGGTGTTGCAGTTGTAGATTTTCAGGCTTCCGATAAAATCCACTTTCCCCTTCAAGATGGTGTGGTTTCTGCATCCAGACCAGTTGCTCTGGGAGAGAACCCAGCAACAGTGGGGACTGACCAGTCAGGGGAGCCTGATCCAGCAGTCCCCGACCATATCCTGGAGTATAGCTGTCCCTCAACTCACCAACAAACACTCCCCATGTGACCCTCAGCTGTTCTTTCTATCTGACTGGGACAGGCTTGGCACACATCTGTTTTTCCACCACCATTTTTTCGGCCACAAATGAATTTTGTTCCAAGCATAGTTTAATTGGGGTTATCCAAGTAACAGCTGCCATCACCATCACCATTAGTCTGTGTGCTCGCTGAAGTGGACAAGGAAGGCCCAGCCACTCCTGCATCTTATGTAGGTCTTCCAAGGCAGTTGCAAGCTCTCACCTCTTGGAGCCCAGTTCCCATCTCTTACGTTGTGGTCACCGCCTCCATCTGGTGACTGTTTTTAGACATATTCTTTCAGCTTCAGAGGCACGTTGGTCTTCAGACATTTTCTGTCGATACCAGCTTCTTTTGGCTCCAGACCTATATTGTGCCAATAGTTGCTCTTCAGATACATCTTGTTACTCCTGATGCTGCCTTCCTTCAGCTTCATAAATATGTTGGTTTTCAGAAATTTTCTGTTGATGATGTCATCTTCTTTCAGCTGCAGACCTACATTGTACCAATAGTTGCTCTTCAGATACATTTTGTTGCTGACACTGGCTTCTTTTGGCTTCAGAGGTATGTTGTGCCAATAGCTGATGCTCAGAAATATTCTGTTGACATTGCCACTTTCTTTCAGTTGGAGAGGTACATTGTGCCAATAATTGGTCTTCAGACATATTCTGTTGACAATGGTGTTTTCTTTTGGCCGCAGAGATACATTGTGCCCATAGTTGGCCTACATATACATTGTATAGCCAAAATTGGCTTCTTTCTGCTTAAGAGGTACTTTGATGCTGATAGTTGGTCTTTAGACATATTCCCACCTCAGGTTCTGGGGTCCGAGTGAATGGATTCCTGGCTGTTAGGCCACTGACATCAACCTGATCAATGGCCGATTCCACGAGGGACGGGGCTCTGGCCACTCTGCTGTGTGGATTCTGGGTGCATGTGAAGGGGATTCCTGGCTGTCAGGCCACTGACAACAAGCTGACCAATGATTGATTTCGTGAGATATGGGGCTCCCACTGCCCTGCTATGTGAGTCCTGGGTGCAGGTGCCGCACTGTGTGGATTCTGGGTAAAGGTATCAGGCTCCCTCCTGTCGGAGTCTGGGGTGCACCGCAGGACCCAGAGTCAAGTTCTTGCACACTTGTGCAACCCCCAAAATCACTTGAGTCAGTCTCCTTGGTAACCTTTTGCTCCTCTCTCTCTGTGGGGCCTGCTTTGCTCTGTTGTCTTCAGACCTGCTGGTAGCAGCAGGGACCAACAGGCCCTGCTCCCTGTTCTGCCCTGCTGTCTTAGGAACTGCTGATCATCGTAGTGACCATTTGCTCCCTGCTCTCTATGGGCCCTTGCTCCACCTTGCTGTCATAGGACCTGCTAGTCACCATAGCAGCCATTTACTCCCCTCTATCTGCAGGGTCCTGCTCTGCCCTTCTGACGTAGGACCTGCTGGTTGCCAAGGCAACCATTTTCTCCCAGCTCTCTGGGGGACCTGATCCACCCTGTTGTCTTTGGACCTGCTGGTCACCACAGCCACTGGCAGGCCCTACTCCCCACTCTGCCCTGCTGTCTTCAGACCTGTTGGTCTCTGCAGTGACCATTTGTTCCCCGTTCTCTGTGGGGGTCTGCTCCAGCCTGCTGTCTTTGGACCTGTTCATGGTCTGCACCATCCATTGGTTGCCTCATGCAGCAGTACCCCCTTTGTTCCCTTCCCTTTCTCCCCTTTTCTCCCCACCCCCCTGCCCTGCTGCCCATATGCAAGCACAGCCTCCTCCTGACCTGGTCATGACCATTACAGCATCCCAGGCTAATTTGAATATAACCCTTTTATTAGAATAGATAGTATTCATTGTACAGATGTTCCATGGTTTTTTAATCCACTCATCTGCTGATGGGGATTTAGGATGTTTCAAATTGTGCTGCTTTGAACATAGGAGTGCATATATTCTTTCTGATGAATGTTTCTTATTTCTTAGGGTATATTCCTAGAAGTGGGATCACTGGATCAAATGAGAGTTCCTTTTATAATTTTTTGAAGAAACTTAATATTGTTTTCCACAGAGGGTGCACCAGTCTGCATTCCCACCAGCAATGTACAAGGAGGGTTCTCTTTTCTCCAAATACTCACTAGTACTTGTCATTTGTTGCTTTGTTGATGATAGTCATTCTGACTCACGTGAGGTCGTACTCCATTGTTTTTTTCATTTACATCTCCAAGATGATTAATGACTTTGAGTATTTTATCACATGCCTTTTAGCAATCAGTATGTCCACTTTGAGAAAGTGTCTACTTAGGCCTTTTGCACATTATTTTAATTGCTTATCTTCCTTTTGTTAAGTTGTAGGAGTTTCCTAGAAATTTTGGAGGTTAACCACTTATTGTGTGTATAATTTGCAAACATGTTCTCCCATGAAGTGGGCTATTTTGTTATTTTGTTGATAGTTTCTTTTGTTGTGCATTAGTTTTTATTTTGATGTAGTCCCATTTGTTTATTTGCTCCTTAGTTTCCATTGTCCTAGGAGACTTATCAGTAGACATATTCCTACGAGAAATGTCTGAGATTTTGGTGCCAAAGGTATGTTCTAGGATTTTTATTGTTTCATGTCTCATACTTAAATCTTTTGTTCATTTTGAGTTTATATTTGTGTAAGGTGTAAGTTCATAGTCTAGTTTCATTTTTTGACATTTATTTGTCCAAATTTTCCAACACCATTTATTGAAGAGACTGTCATGACTCCATCGTATGCTCTTCCCTAATTTGTCAAATATTAATTGAACATAGTGGCTTGGGTTGATTTCTGGGTTCTCTGTTCTGTTTCATTGGTCTATATGCCTATTCTTGCGCCAATATCAGGCTTCTTTTTTCTTGTACAGTGGCTATGTAATAAATATTAATATCTGGTATTGGGATCCTTCCAAATTTATTCTTCTTTCTCAAGGTTGCTTCTGCTATTAAGGTGGGTTCTTTTTTTTAATATATATTTTATTGAATTTTTATAGACAGGAAGGGAGAAGGATAGAAAGTTAGAAACATCGATGAGAGAGAGACATCGATCAGCTGCCTCCAGCACACCCCCTATTGGAGATGTGCCCGCAACCAAGGTACATGTCCCTGACCGGAATCGAACCCGGGACCTTTCAGTCCGAAGGCCGATGCTCTATCCACTGAGCCAAACCGGTCTCGGCTCAGGTGGGTTCTTTTAATTCCATATTCATTTTTGGAATATTTGTTCTAGATCTGTTAAATATGCTATTAATTTTTTATAGGCATTGCATTGAATCCATAGATTGCTTTAGGTGATATGGGAATTTTAATTATATCAATTCAACCAATCTATGAACATGGTATATTCTTCCATTTGTGTATATCTTCCTCTAGCTCTTTATCCAATGTTCTGTACTTTTCCCAAGTTCAGGTCTTTTCCTTCCTTGGTCAAGTTTATTCCTAAGTCTCTTAATTTTTTGTTGCAATGATAAATTGGATTTTTTTTAATTTTTCTCTGAGAGTTTATTATGCTGCATAAAAATGCCATGGATTTCTGGATGTTAAATTTATATCACTCTACATTGCTGAATTTAGTTATTAAATCGTGTAGTTTTTTAAGGAGTCTTTTTGGTTTTCTATGTACAATATGTCATCTGTGAATAATGACAGTTTTATTTCTTCATTTCCAATTTGGATGCTTTTTATTTATTCTTGTCTGATCATTATGGCTAGTACTTCCAGTACTATGTCAAACAGGAACAGTGAAAGTAGGCATTTCTATCTTTTTCTGATCTTATGCAAAATGATTTTAGTTTTTTTCCATTGAGTATGATGTGGGCTGTAGGTTTGTCATAATAAGGCTTTTATTATGTTAAGGTCTGATCCTTCTACAGTGGTACCTCGAGATACGAGTTTAATTCGTTCCGTAACCTTGAGGCATGGGAAATTATGAGACGCTCGAGTTGTGGTAAACCGTGGGTCCTGTGCAGCTGGCCGATCCGCATGATAACTCCTATCTCAAATGTTGCTCATATTTCAAAGCAAAAATTGCTTGCTCAACGGCTCGAATCTCAAAAATCTCATATGTTAGGGCACTCATATCTCGAGGAACCACTGTATTCCCACTTTGCTGAGAGTTTCATTCAAAAATTGATATTGGATTTTGTTAAATGAATTTCTGCATCAATTGATAAGATCATATGGTTTTTACCTTTCATTTTGTTTATGTGCTTTGTCACATTTATTGACTTGTGAATATTGTGCCAGCCTTGCATCCACGGAATAAATCCCACTTTGTCATGGTGTATGATCTTTCTAATGTATTGCTTGATCCAATTTGTTAGAATTTTGTTGAAGGTTTTAGCATCCATGTTCATCTGGGATACTGACCTGTAATTCTCTTTTTTTGTTGTGTCTTTGTCAAGTTTGGGGATTAGGGTAATACTGGCCTCATAGAAAGAGCTTGGAAGTATTCCTTCCTCATGAACTTTTTGAAATAGTTTGAGGAGAATAAATGTTAGTTCTTCTTTGAGTGTTTGGTAAAACTCCCCCTGAAGCCATATGGACAAAGGCTTTTGCTTACTCCTTTTTTGAAAAAATATATTTGTATTGATTTCAGAGAGGAAGGAAGAGAGAGAAAGAGATGTAAACATCAGTGATGAGAGCAAATCATTGAGAAGCTAACCTCCTGCAAGCCCCTTTCTGGTGATTGAGCCCACAACCCTGGCATGTGCTCTTGATGGGAATCAAACCCAGGAACCTTCAGTCCATAGGCTGATGCTCTAACCACTGAGGCAATCCAGCTAGGGCATGCTTCATTTCCTTTTGATTCTTATTCATGTTCATTAAGTTCTCATTCAGCTCCTCATAATTCTCACTGATTTCCTTGTAATTCTCAGTCTGATATTTATTAATCAGTGCTCTGAATTCTTTCTCTAACAATTTATTTTCTCCTCTCATTTACTTTCTTTCCTGGCGATTCCTCTCTTTTTTTCCCTTTGGGGATTGTTTCTTTGTCTCCTCATTTTTACTGTCCCTTTTTATTTATTTCTATGTCTTGATCAAACCGCTACGCCACTCGGATTTTTTGGAGGGGAGGGTAGACCTATGTAATAGTTGTTTGTGTGAACCAATGGTGCAGTGTCTCAGATCTCCTGAGTTGGTGTTCTAGGAAAGCCCCTTGCTTGAGTTATTTGGGCTCTTCTGTATAGTTGTGTCTTGAATGTTACTATCCCTTTTGTGGATGAAGTGTCTTCATAGACTTTCTGACTATGTGACCCATCTCCAATCTCATCTTGCAAGCTGTTGTGCATGTGCTTGGGGTCCTGGCTCCCATGACAAGGGTTTCCTAAGGTCTCACTGGCATTGGACTCACTATGTGGTTCTGCAGCCAACTGCCAGGGTGGCATGCTACTCTGGGATTCAATGCAGAGTCCCAGAGCTCACAGGAGAGGTGGCATGACACACCATGGATTGCTGGAACCTGTAGCCAGAGCACAAGTCTGGCTGGGATGACATGCACTCTATGGATTACTATGGGGGTCCCAGAGCCCACTGCAGGGGTGGTCACAACTTTGTGTCAGGTGGCGTGCATTCTGTGAATAACTGTGGAGGTTCCAGAGTCCGAGGTTGATAATGGCAGGCATCCTGATATCTGCACCTTAGCTGGCATGACTATGGCCAGTTTGTGGTCACTTTACAGTTCATTGTGCAGTCTGAGGTGGTGACCAAGGTCAGTCTGTGTGATGGTGAGGTTGCACTCCTAGCCATGGCTGTTCTCCCCTTCAAGATGGCATGGTAGTTCCCTGATAGAACTATGCAATCCAGGAAGCGCCTGTGGTGGTAGCAGGGGATCCTCAATCAGGAGAGCCTGATCTACTAGCCAATGAGACTCCTGCAATATCTAACACACACACGCACACACACCACATGTCTGAACATTCCCCTTTCATGCCCTTACTCATTCACATTCTGTCTCTCACTCTGGTCCTGCTGGCTGCCATCTTTTTTTCTTGATCATCTTTTAAAAATCACCAGCTTTTAGATTCATTGTTTTTATTACTTTAGTCTCTTTCATTTATCTTTGCTCTGATTTTTATTACTTCCTTCTGCTGACTTGAGACTTCGTTCATTTTTTTCTACTTGTTTAAGGTGGAGGGTTAGAGTGATTATTTGAGATTTAGCTTGTGTCTTGAACTAGGCCTGATTACCATAAACTTTTCTCTTAGTACCACTTTTGCTGCACACCAAAGATTTAGTATAAAGTATTGTGGTGTTTTTGTTTTTCCTTTCCATCCTTCTGCTGCCTCCTTTTTGGGAACCATTAGCTTATTTTCTATAACTTTGGGTCTGTTTTTTATTTTGTTTGGTTTATTTTTGTTATTTTTTTTAGATTTGATGTAACATTATATGTTACCATATTTTCCGGTATATAAGATGACTGGGCGTATAAGACGACCCCCAACATTTCCAGTTAAAATATAGAGTTTGGAATATACTCTCCCTATAAGATGGCATCCAATGTATAAAACGACCCCTGACTTTTGAGAAGAATGTCCTGGGTTAAAAGTCATCTTATATGCTGGAAAATACCATATTTGTTTTTTTCTAGTTGACTTATTTCATTTAGTGTAATACCCATTAGGTTCATCTATGTTGTCCCAAGTGTCAATATTGTATTATTTTTTATTGTATAACTAGAGGCCTAATGCACGGACTCATGCACTGGTGGGATCCTTCAGCCTGTTCTGTGGGGATCAGGCTGAAACTGGCTTTCAGACATCCCCCAAGGGTCCCAGAATATGAGGGTGCAGGCCAGGTTGAGGAACCACACCAGTGGATGATTGGGGCCAGGAAGGGACTGCAGGAGGGCTCCAAGGCATGTCCAGTCCATCTTGCAAAATCTCGATCTGCCAGACCCCAGCAGTAAGCTAACCTACCAGCCAAAGCATCTGCCCCCTGGTGATCAATGCCCATCATAGTGACTGGTCAAAGGGTCAAACAGTCATAGGGACATTTAGCATATTAGGCTTTTATATAGATAGATAGGTAAATAATATTTCATTACATATATAATATATATTTCATTATATATTTCATAATAAAATATTTTATTGTATAAAGACTCACCAGTCTTCTTTTTCCATTCATATATTTATGGAAATCTAGGTTGATTCTATGTATGGCTATTACTAGTAATGCTTCAGTAGACACAGGGGTGAATATATCTTTTAAAATTAGTGTTTTGGTGTTGTTGTTTTTGAATTTTTGGATAAATATCCAGAAGTGGAATCTTTGGATCATTTGTCATCTTTATTTTTAAGTTGTTTTTTTAATAAATTATTTTATTGTTTTGTTATAGTGGCTGCAATAATTTATAATTCCACCAACAGACCATGAGGGTTCCTGTTTATCACTAACCTTGCAAACACTTATTTATTGATTGGTTGATAACAGCCATTCTCACATCTGTAAAGTGATATCTCATGTGGTTTTAATTTACAATTTCCTGATAATTAATGATATTGAGCACCTTTTTATGGTTTTTCACTTTTTAATTGAATTAATTGGAGTGACATTGGCTCACAAAACCATATAGGTTTCAATTATAAAACTCAGTAATACATCACCTGCATACCACATTGTGCACCCATTGCCCCAAGTGAAGTCTCTTTCCATCCCCCTTTTCCCTCCCTTTGCCCACCTCCACCTACCCCCACTTCAATTCCTCTGGCTATTACTACACTAGTATCTGTGGTTTGGGTTTTTTTCCCTCCTTTTTGTTTTTTTTTTGTTTATTTTTTCTTTATTGATTAAGGCATTACATATTTGTCCTTATCCTCCCATTGCCCTCGCCCCCACTCATTCCCATTCATTCCTTCAACCCCTGGTGTCTGTGTCCATTGGTTATGCTTATATGCATACAACTCCTTTGGTTGATCTCTCCGCCATACCTCCACCATCCCCTACCTTCTCTCTGAGGTTTGAGCATCTGATCAATGCTTCTCTGTCTCTGGATCTGTCTTTGTTCATCAAGTTTTTTCCTCTTAATCCCTTTATCTTGAGCATCATTTCATGTCTATTGACCATGTGTAGGTCCTCTTGGGAGAAAAGTCTATTCAGATCTCCTGTCCATCTTTTAATTGAATTGTTTGGTTGGTTGTTTGGTTTTTAGTGTTAAATTTTGTGAGTTATTTATATATTTTGAATAGTAACACCATTTCAGATCTATTATTTGCAAATATCTTCTTTCATTCAGTAGGTTGTTTTTTCATTTTGTTGATGATGTCTATTGTTGTGCAAAAAGATATATTTTCATTTGTCTCCATGTGTGTGTGTTTTTTTCCATTTGTTCTTTGATTTATTCATTGACCCAATATTTGTTCAGTAGTGTTTAATTTTTACGTATTTGTTATTTTCCCAGTTTGTTTTTAGTAGTTGATTTCTAGTTTCATATTATTATGGACAGAAAGGACACTTGATATAATTTCAATCTTAAATTTATTGAGACCTTTTTGTGTTTCAGCATATGATTTCTCTCTGAGAATGTTCCATGTGAACTTGAGAAGAATGTATATTCAATTGCTTTTGGATGGAACGTTTTGTATATATTTATTAAGTCTCTCTCAACTAATGTGTAATTTAAGGCAGTTGTTTCTTTGTTGACTTTTCACTGTACAGTCTATCTGTTGGTACAAGTGGGGTGCTAAAGTCTCCTACTAATATTGTGTTGCTGTCCTGCTGGAGGCTAATTGCAGGAGGTCATATATATATTTTTAATTTTTATTAATTTTTTATACATATCTCCCCATTGCCCCCCTCCCTCCCAGGCATACCCCAATCCCCCAGTGTCTATGTTCATTGGTTATGCTTATATGCATGCATACAAGTCCTTTGATTGATCTCTTATCTACCTCACCTAACTTTAATCTTCCTGCTGTAATTTCACAGTCTGTTTGAAGCTTTGCTGTCTCTGTATCTATCCTTTTGTTCATCAGTTTATAATGTTCTTTATTAACCACAAATGAGTGAGATCATGTGATGCTTCTCCTTCATTGACTGGCTTATTTCACTAAGCATAAGGCTCTCCAGTTCCAACCAGGTTGCTGCAAATGGTAAGAATTCCTTCTTTTTAATGGCAGCATAGAATTCCATTGTGTAGATGTACCACAGTTTTCTGATCCACTCATTTGCCCTACGGGCACCAGACAAGAGTGCAGTGAAGCCCTGGGGAAAAGGCAGGAGCAGGATGGAGGGTGTCATTGGTACAAAAAAGGGACATGTGTAATACTTTCAACAATAAAAGATAAATTTTAAAATAAGAAAACCTACTAAATGGAAGAACATCTTCAGCACTTATACATATGATATGGAGTTCATATCCAAAATTTATTAAAAACCTAGTATTCAACACCAAAAAAAAAACAACAATAACCCACAAACAATCCAATGAAAAACATGGGCAGAGGACCTGTACTGATACTTCTCCAAAGAAGACATACTGATGGTCAATTCACATGGGAAAAGATGTTTAAAGTCACTAATTATCAGATAAATGCAAATTAAAATAACATTGAGATATCACCTCACAACTGTAAGAAGAGATATCATCATTAAATCCACAAATGACAAGTGTGGGTGACAATATGGAGAAAAGGAGACCCCTGAACTGTTGGTAGAAATGCAATTGGTTCAGTTACTTTATGAAAGAGTATTGAGTTTATAAAAAAATAAATAAATAAAAATGAAACTGCCTTTTGATCCAGCAATCTCCTCTCTAGAAATATATCCAAAGAATCTTGAAACACCAATCAAAAAGAATATATACACCCCTATTTCATAGCAGTATTCTATATAATAAAAGGTCAATATGCAAATTGACCAAAGGGTGGAATGACCAGTCACTATGACAATGTTCAGTCAATTTGCACTGACCACCAGGAAGAAGACGTGCAATGCAGCAGCTGCCCCTTGGTGGTCAGTGTGCTCCCACAGGGGGAGCACCACTCAGCCAAAATCCCTGAGCCAAGCTCATAGCTGGCAAATGCAGCAGCAGTGGCAGGAGCCTCTCCCACCTCTGTGGCAGTGCTAAAGATGTCTGACTGATGGCTTAGGTCCACTCCCCATTGAGCCTCTAGTTTTTTATAATAGCTAATAATGGAAACAACCCAAGTGTCCACCAGTAGATGAGTAAATAAAAAATCTATGGTACATTTACACAATAAAATATTATGTGGTTGTAAAAAGAATGAAATCTTACCCTTTGTGACAGCATGGATGGACCTGAATATTATGCTAAGCAAAATAAGCCAGTTAAGAGAAAGACAAATACTATATGATCGGATTTATATGTGGAATCTAGTGGGGAAAAAAAAAAAACCAAAAAACTGATAGACAGAATAGAACCAGAAGCATGGATACATAGAACAGACTGATACCAGAAAGGAGGGAGGTAAGGGGACAGGATAAAAGAAGATGAAGAGATTAGGCAAATAACATAATGTAGTGAATGCCAGTGGATGGGGGGTGGGAGCTGTTTAGAAGTGAGGGAGGAATGGAGTTTTCTGCAATAGTATCAACAATAAAAATACTTTCTCAACTAAAAAATGAAAATGAAACATGTATGTGAGAATTATCTCACTCTATTAGAAAAGGCAGAAGAGATGAAGAAAAAAAATAAAGAGCCTACTGAAAAAATAATAGATGAGAATTTATCAAACTTATGTAAGGAACTGAACATACAAGGATAGGACAATCCTTCAAAAATACATAATGATTATTAATATATATCCACCCAACTTAGGATCACCCATATACATATATATAAAGCAATTATTAACAGGCTTACCTGGAGGAATGGACAGTCCTGGGGTCTTTCTGCAGCTGCGAGGGTTCAGGATTCTGGAGAAGGGCTCCACATAAATTGAATAAAAAGACTAGACATGAAATATAAATTTGGGAGGCATGCGAGAGCCAGGAGAGGCTCCACTTTCTAATAAAATGGGCTCTCCAAAAGTCCGGACCCACTGCTTTTTATTTGCTGGGAAACACATTGGCACTTTAGGAATGCAAACAGGTAAAGTTTGATAAACAGGAAAAGATGATCAGGTTTAGGGAAATTTCTTCAGCTATTCTGCCATCAGCAGGTAAACAGGAAAACATCAGGTTAGGGGAAATGCCTACAGCTATTCCAGCAGCAGGTAATAATATATGCAGATTTTCAGCATCATCCTGAAGCATCCATCTTATATAAAAACTGCTGTTTGAAATTTTAATTTTGCTATTGGCTTCTGTAAATGCTTGCTAGCCTAAATAATAAGGAAAATGAGACTATTCTCACTTCAGAGAGGCTATTAAACCTTCCCTGGACAAAATTATCAGTGCTGGCACCAGTCCAGGCCTTTGGTTAAGGTCTCAAGACCTCAGCACATAGGGGCCCTTTAAGAACTTGCAAAGGGGTGGAAAACATTCCATATTTGGAAGACAAAGAATGCAAAAACATATAAATATGGAAAATTTCTGCATATTGGGGCACAGAATTTGAGAAACATTTTCCTCTGGACCTGCGCGTATTAAGTGAAACTCCAAACTCTCCGAGCATGGTTTGGTTATTCCGATTTTCTGTAACAATCCTTCTGATGGACTTCTTCATAAATATGACCACCTGGGGAGACCTTGCCATCTTGCAGAGGGAGATGGATGTCTGCGGCTGTCTGAAGCCGGCAGCTGGGGCACCCATGGAGCAGACGGGGATCCAGGGACCCAGAACTCCACTCTCCAAATGGCTCAGACACACGGCGGAATCAGAGATCCACAGAGCACACGGAAAGGAGAGAGAACCACATAACCAGACACCCAGAGAAGAAAGACAATGGGCAGAAAAAGAAACAGCCCACATAAGACAGAAAGGCAGGTTTCAACAGAAAAGGAAGTAAACGAAATAGAAGCAGAAATAAGCCTGCCAGAGAAAGAGTTCGGAGAAATGATCATAAGGTGGATGAAAAGAATGGAAGACAAAATCAACAATCTGAGTAAGAGCCAGGAAGAAATGAAGAAGCCCCAAGAGGAGATGAAAAAGCATCAAGAAGAAATGCAGAAGAACCTAGAGGAGGTGCAGAATAAACAAGAAGTAATGAAAAATGACATCACTGCTTTGAAGAACTCAAAAGAAAGCATCAAAAGTAGACTCGAAGACGCAGAGGACCACAGCAGTGAGCTAGAAGACACGGTAGGAAACAATACCCAGGTACAGCAGCTTCTAGAAAAAAAAGTTAAAAAGCAAGAGGAGAGCCTAAGGGAACTTTGGGATAACATGAAACAAAACAACATCCGCATAATTGGGGTTCCAGAAAGAGTGGAAACTGAACAAGGATTAGAGAACGTGTTTGAAGAAATAATGACAGAAAATTTCCCCAATATAGGAAAGAAAAACCCCGCACAAATCCAAGAAGCTCACAGAGTCCCAAGCAAAATGAACCCCAACAAACTGACACCAAGGCACATTATAATTAAATTGGCAAACACCGATGACAAAGTAAGAATCTTAAAAGCAGCGCATATTAAATGTAACTACAAACTCTCCAGTATGGTTTGGTCATTCCTTTTTTTTGTAACAATTTTGGTTCCCTGAGATTCTGGGAAAACCAACCCATACTTGGCTTTTTAGCCTCTGGTGAGTGGAGTGGGTTTGGGGCCCAGGGGAGCCAGATAGGCCTCTGGGAGGTACCACACTGTTGATTTAGCAGAATTGAACCGGGGGATTCCAGGCCCTCCCGGACCTCAGCCCAGGACCTGGCCGGCATCTGGAGAGAGCAGACGGACATTTCTGGACCTGTCAACAGAATCTGTAAGGTAGGGGCCCCATCAGTTTGGCCCACTCCAATGGGTGGAAGGGGGAGCTTGATCACCTCCCTGGAAGCTGCAGCTTCCTCAGGTATCAGGAATCAGGTGTCAGGTAGATTGTTTAAACTGGGTAAATATCTGGTAGAAGTAAAAACTTGGACTAGCTAGTATATAAATGTCGGACTCTGAAGCTTTACTGTCTCTGTATTTGAGGCAACCTAAAGATTCTTCCAAAAAACTACAAAAACTGATCAATGAATTCAGTAATGTAGCAGGATACAAAATAAATATTCAGAAGTTGGTTGCACTTTTTATAAAAAATAATGAACTATCAAAAAGAGAAACTAAGAAAATAATTTCATTAACCCCTCCTTCTCCATAGAGAGACCTGAATTGAGGTGCTGAACACTTAATACAGTATAAAGATGATGTCTTGTGGAATTATGTACCTGAAACCTGTATAAATTTCTTAATCAGTATAATGCCAATGAATTCAATAAAAACAATGTGTGGATTTCTAATATGACCAGAGTACTCAGGGCCAGTTACAAACATCCTCTGACATTGTCCTGCACTAGAGATTGGAAGACATAGCAGATATACCTAATAAATACGCACAAACCCAAACTGTAGCCAAAAGGGGGAGAAAAAAAAGACCCAAAGAAAGAATAAGAGAATTCATCAGAAGGAGAAAAAAATGGTAGCTGAATAGGCAGACATTTCATGCACCTGTCTCAGAGCCAGACTGGAAAGCAACTAAATTGGAGATCATCCACACAGAATTAATAAATTAGATACAGCTAAGGAGATAATCAGTAACAAGGAAGGGCAGAGGATGCCTGGAGTATGGTAGGAACAGGGATTTTGGCAGGAGAGGGCTACCCGGCCACTGGCTGAGAGGGTGAGGTGGAAGCTGCATTGCACCAAAGCTGCATCCCTTTGGGTGGTGACAGGCATAACACCCAACTGACAAAAGGAAAATCCACAGAGCTGATGATGCCCAGGGAATCTAGACAGCTTCAAAAGTCTGCTCCCAAACAGGTGCCCTAAAAAGCAGCCTGAGCAGCGTGGTGCCAGCAGGAGAGAAACCTGCTATTTAGTGGTTGTTTTGCTTTTGTTTCTCTTTGCTTTTATTGGCTGAACCCAGAACATAGGACTTTTCAGTTGTAAGAACTTAATAGAAGAGTTGAGCAAGGAGAAAGGCACAGATTTGAGGTGCCTGAGTAGAGGATGTTGAGGGAAGCAGAACAGGGAAATGCCTATAGGACTCCAGTGATAGGGAAAATGATACATTTTTGGAGTGCTAGTAATGTGAATCTGTGCCAGTAACTTAATGTACATTCTTGATAGCCTATAATTCTCTGCCCCTTTCTCCAAAATCTGGTCTTACAAGAGTGGTTTACCTAAGTATTCCAATTTTACAGAGACCATAAACCATGAACAACGTCCAGATGAGGATATCAGTGCTGACACCAGGCCATGCTTTTAGGTGTGGTCTCAAGGCTCCCATCCCAAAACATGGGGCTTTTTGCAAAACCCAAGAAAGGTCCAGAAGTCCCATCCCGTATTTGGGGGACAAAGAAACCAAAGGGTATAAAGGGAAAGCTTCCTCCATATTGGTTTGCTCAGGATTTGGAGAGAAACAGTCTCTCCTGAGTCATTGTACCAGTATATGTGAAACATCTGAAAATAAATGGTTTTTTACTGTTACTCAAAGTGCTCCTGTTTGTTCTTTGGTCTAATGGTAAATGCTATAATACCAGCATTGAGACATTCATAACCTTCCAAACCTAAGTGGCCATTTCTCTCCTAAAGAGTCAGCCTCTCCCAGTAGCCTCAAGATAGGTAACACAGCCTGGCACACCCTGCCTGTATTTTGACCTATACAAAGGAAACAAAGGCTCTGAATAGCCCCAAAGAGCCCTCAGTGACTGTATTGGAAGAGGGGTTGTTCTGCCCCACTATTCTGGGAACCAGACTGATAAAAACTGCAAGTTACCAAGCAACCAATTGGTCTCCATACAAGGATCTCTGACCAATCAAGGCCAGAGTAATAGCTTGAGCCACTCACAGAAGAGTTGCTCAGCATCAAGGAAAAAACGTCAATCTGATTTCTATAAAGAAAAACAGCAGCACACCCACCTAAAGCCCTGTCAGAAACAGACACTTGAGTGACTAATATTGACAGCTGGCAAAGTGGGCAGATTGGTCCTGCCTGCTTGCAGCCAAGGCCTGTAGAGATAGACACAAGAAGAGGAACAGTGGATCGCTTGGAGATTCAACAGGGTACTAAATGCCAAAAGCAGTGCCTGACAGGAATCAACACTTAACTGCCTAACAGGAAGTCCAGAATTGGCAGGCAGAACAGAAGAGTGGGGTCCTAAACAAGCCCTCAAAGAGCATTAAAGTATGGCTGAAGCAAATAATATTTCATTTTTAATTGATTTTTGTATTATTTTTACATTTTTCTACATATTTATTGTTATTTTGTTTTCTTCTTTTCTTTCATTTTTTTCCTTGCTTTGCCACCTTTTCATTCTATTTCTTTTCTCTTCTCCCCACTTCAGCTTTTCTCTTTCCTTTATTTTTACCACTTGTTAAAAATTATCTTATTTATCTGCGTTATTGATAATGTAGTCTCTGTTGGCTTATTCATACATAAATTTTAATCTTCCTTGCTTCTACCCCATTTCCCTTTCTCTTTCTTCGCTACTCAATTTTCCTTCTCTCCTCTCTTGCCTGTTTCTATTCCTAATATTTTAATCTGCTTCACATCCTAAATTCAGGCCTATCTGTTCTATCCTCAATTTCCCTTTTCAAATAATAAATAAATAAGTTTTGTTTATTTAGTTTTCTGAATTATTTTTTCTTCTTATTCACCCATTCTTTTTTACCCTCTTCTATACTAAACAATGCTTCTTCCCCTATTCATCCAATTCCTTAACCTTATTTTCTGTACTTAATCTCTGCCACTACCGATTCTGTTCTTCTACCCTCTTTTTCTGGATATTGTTTGTTGGGGCCTTTTGGTTTAATTGACTGTTTTGTTGTGTTTTCTCCCCATAATCTTTCTCTTTTTTTCTTGATATATTTTCCTGCTATAATTTTTTTCTCTGTCCCAATTCTCTTTTCAATGGTGGAAATTTTTATTGGGATTTTAGATGTCTTATGTGCATTTGTGTTCTGCGCCATTTGTATCTTATTGTGTCATGTTGTGTTTTGTGCTATTCAGAAAACAACTACACAATGGTTAGCACAATGTGGAAGAGAAAGCCTTGTGAACAGATACTCTGAAAAGAGACTCTATCCAGGAATGGGACAACAAATTTCAGGACAGAACGACATCAAGAGAAGTAGATGTCCCTAGAATATGCAGCCAAGACATGACATAATGAACCACTGGATCCCCAAAAACAACTACCACATAAGACAAATCCAAAAACTCTGTGTGGCATAGCTGTTTGGTCTAATATATAGAAATAATCACAAAGGAACAGCAAAAATGGGGATACAAAGAAACAACCACCAGCCGAGACCAGTTTGGCTCAGTGGATAGAGCGTCGGCCTGTAGACTGAAAGGTGTCAGGTTGGATTCCAGTCGGGGGCATATACCTTGCTTGCAGGCACAACTCCAGTGTGGGGTGTGCAGGAGGCGGCTGATCGGTGTCTCTCTCTCGTTGATGTTTCTGACTTTCTGTAAAATATCAATAAAAATATATTTTAAAAAAAAGAAACAACCACCAAATGAAAGACATTGATGAACCACCAGAAAAGGAAAAAAAAATGAAACTATGGCAAGCAATTTGTAAGAAAAAGAGTTCAGAGCAATGATTATATGGATGCTCAAAAGGCTGGAAGAGAAATATTACAAAAATGTGTAGGAATCAAGAGGAAGTGAAGAATGACACAACAGCAACAAAGAACATAATGGAAAGTTTCAAAAAGTAGTCTAGAAGAAAAGGAGGACCAAATTAGCAAGTTAAACAAAGGGTAGTAAAACATATTCTGAACAGCAATTGGGGAAAAAATCAAAAAGGAAAGTTTAAAGGAGTTTTGAGACAACATGAAATGAAGCAACATCCACATAATAGGGGTGCCAGAAGGTCAAGAATTGAGCGAGGAACAGAAAACCTACTTGAAGAAATATGACAGAAAACTTCCCTGACTTAGGAAAGGAAAGGTCATGTGAACACAGAGAGTCCTAAACAAGATTACACCCCCCCAAAAAAAAAGACTCATATCAAGACCATTCCTAACTACAATGGCAAACATTAACCACAAAGGGAATCTTAAAGGTTGCAAGAGAGAGAAATAAACTTACCTACAAAGGACCTCTAATTAGACAATCAAATGATTTCTCAATAGAAACACATAAAGCAAGAAGGGAATGAAATGAAATACAAAAAGTGATGCAAACAAGGAACTGAATCCAAGAATACTCTATCCAACAAGGCTATCAATTAAAACTGAAGGGGAAATCAGGAGCTTCACAGACAAAAAAGGGCTAAGGTGTTTATCACTACCAACCAAGCAATGCAAGAAAGGCTAAAGAAACACAGGCATAAAGAACAGAAATGGCTATAAACAAGTATCTATCAAAAATAACCTTAAACATAAATGGAATTAATGCTACAATCAGAAGATGAAGGGTGGGTGAATGGTTAAGAAAACATGACCCAAAGCTACAGAATATGCATTCTTCTCAAGTGCACATGGGACATTTTCAAAGGTAGACCACCTATTGAGTCACAGGCAAAGTCTCCCAAATTCAAAAAGACTGAAATCATGTGAAGCATCTTCTCAGACAACAATGGCATAAAGTTAGAAATAAGCTACAATAAAAACAAGAAAATGTGTACACTAAGTAGAATTCTAATAAAAAATGAATTGATTAACAATGAGATCACAGAAGAAATAAAAAAAATATTCTGAAAAAAAATGAAAACATAACAATCCAAAATCTATGGGACACAATGAAAACAATCCTGAGAGGTAAGTTCATAATACTACAGGCATATTTCAACAAACCAAGAAACAAACAAGCAAAAAAAAGCCCAAACAAATAAAAACAAACCAACAAAGAAAAAACACAAAAACAAGAAATGTTATTTAATACTACAACTGAAATAACTAGAAAGAGAGCAACAAAAAAGCCAAGAGTAAGCAGAAGGACCGATATAATAAAGACCAGGTAGAAAAAAAATGACATAGATAATAAACAATCAATACAAAAGGTAAATATATCCAAATAGTT
Source organism: Lasiurus cinereus (assembly GCA_011751065.1). Lineage (NCBI taxonomy): Eukaryota > Metazoa > Chordata > Mammalia > Chiroptera > Vespertilionidae > Lasiurus > Lasiurus cinereus. Next base: position 23,869,639 of record JAAGEH010000029.1, on the reverse strand, counting down.
TGTTATTTCAAAGGATAAACAAGATTGATAAACCTCTAACCACGCTCACCAAGAAACAAAGAGGACACAAATAAAAAAAAATCAGAAAAGAAAGAGGTGAAATAACAACTGTTACCACATAAATACAAAGGATTGGCAAAAAATACTATAAACAACTCTATTCCAACAAACTGGACAACCTAGACAAAAGGGACATATTCTTAGAAAAATACAATTCTCCAAAACTCAATCAAGAAGAATCAGAAAACGTGAATGGGGTGATAACTTCAGAAGAAATTAAGGCAGTAAAAAAAACAAAACAAACAAACAAACAAACAAAACAATGTCCAGCAAACAACAGGAACAAGACAGTATTGGTTGATGTAGTACTGGAAGTATTAGCCATTGCAATTAGACAAGATGAAAAAAGAAAAGACATCCAAATTGGAAAAGAAGTAAAGCTGTCCATATTTGCAGATGACTGATCCTGTACATGAAAAAAAAAAACCAAAAGACTCCATCAAAAAACTAATAGCCTTAATAAATGAATTTCACAATGTAGCAGGTTACAAAATTAATGTCAAGAAATCTATGACATTTCTATACAATGATAGTGAACTTAAAGAAAGAGACACTAAAAAAGGAATTCCATTTTACCATCGCACCAAAAAAAAATTATGATACTTAGAAATAAACTAAAGAGGTAAAAGACATACGTGTAAAACTACAGGACACTGATAAAAGAGAAGATGTAAACAGATGGAAGAACATACCATGCTCATGGATTGGGAGAATCAACATCATTAAAATGTCCATACTACCCAAAGCAATCTATAGATTCAATGCACTCCCCATTAAAATACCAACGGCATATTTAACAGATCTCGAAAAAACTCTCCAAAAATTTATCTGGAATAAAAAGGACCCCAAACAGCCACAACAATTCTGAGAAAGAAGAACAAAGTAGATGGGGTCTCAATTCCAGAATACAAGCTGTTCTAAGAAGCCAATGTTATCAAAACAGCCTGCAACTGGCCACAAGAACAGGCATATAGACCAATACAACAGAATAGAGAACCCAGATATAGACCCAAACTATTATGCTCAATTAATATTTGACAAAGGAGGCATGAACATACAATCGAGTCAAGACAGTCTCTTCAATAAATGGTGTTGGGAAAATTAGACAGATACATGCAAAAAATGAAACTACACCATCAATATATACCATATACAAAAATGAACTCAAAATGGATACAGGACTTTAACATAAGATGGGAAACCATAAAAATTATAGAGGAATCCACAGGCAGAGAAATCTCAGACATATGCTGAAGCAATTTCTTAACCAATACCGCTCCTAGGGCAATGGAAGCTGAAGAGAAAATAAACAAATGGGACTGCATCAAAATCAAAAGCTTTTTCACAGCAAAAGAAATTATCAACAAAACAACAAGAAAGCCATTGTATGGGAGAACGTATTTGCAAATGTTATCACTGATAAAGGTTTAATCCCCAGCATCTCCAGGGAACTTATACAACTTAATAAAAGGAAGATAAATGATCCAATAAAAAAAAGGCAATGTACCTAAATAGAATATTTTAGAAAGAAGACAGAAGGAAAGCCAAGAATTAAATGAAAACATGCTGAAAGTCACTAATTATCTGAGAGATGCAGATCAAAATGGCAATGTGGTACCATCTTACACCTGTCAGAATGGCAACCATCAACAAATTAACAAACAAAAAGTGCTGGCAAGGATACAGAAAAAAGGAACCCTCATGCACTGCTGTAGGGGAATGCAGACTGGTACAGCCACTGTGGCAAACAGTATGGAGTTTCCTCAAAAAACTAGAAATGGAACTCCCATTGACCCATTGATCCTACTTCTAGGAATATATCCCAAAAAACTAGAAACACCAATCAGAAAGGATATATGCACACCTACATTCATAGCAGCACTATTCACCATAGCTAAGATTTGGAAACAGCCTAAATGTCCATTAGCAGATGCGTAGATTAGAAAACTATGGTACATCTATATAATGAAATACTACACTGATGTTAAAAAGAAGAAATTCTTACCATTTGAAGCAGCATGGAGGGACCTGAAGAGCATTATGTTAAGTGAAATAATCCAGGCAATGAAAGAAAAATACCACATGATTATCACTCATTTATGGAAAATAAAGAACATTATATCCTGATGATTAAAAAAAGAGATACAGAGGCAGTAAATCACTGAACAGATTGTCAAATTACAGTGGGAAGGCTGGGGAATGTTGGGAAGAGGGGAGAAATAGATCAACCGAAGGACTTCTATGCATGCATATAAGCACACAAATGGACACAAGACATTGGCGGGACATGGGATGAGGGCATGTGACAAGAGATGGGGAGGTTGGGGGAAGGTCAATGGTCAAGAAAAAGGAGATATATGTATTAATATATGTAATATTTTAAACAAAAATATTAAAAATTAAAAAAGCTTCCAGCAAAAAAACAAAACAAAACAAAACAAACAACAACAACAACAAAAAAAACAGGTCCAGAAAAGTTCACAGGAGAGTATCACCAAACATTCAATGAAGATTTAACATTGTTCCTCAACCTATTGCAAAAAATTTCAAGAGGAACGCACACTTCTAAGCTCTATGAAGGCAGTGTTACCTTCATTCTAAATCCAGGTAAAGACACTACACTAAAGAAAGAGAATTATAGGTCAATATCCCTGATGAACATGGATGCTATATCCTCGACAAATTATTACTAAATGACATCCAGTAATACCTTAAATATATCATATACCATGAGTAAGTAGGATTTATGTCAGGGATGCAAGGTTGGTATAATATTAACAAATCAATAAATGTGATATATCCTATTAAAAATTGAAAATAAAAACCACATGATCATATCAAATGATACAGAAAGTGCATTCTAAAAAATCCAACACCAGTTTTTAATTAAATCTTTATTATTCAGATTATTACATTTGTTTCTCTTTTTTCCCCTCCATAGCACCCCTCCACCCAGCTCCCACCCCTCCTTCTGCCCTTAGCTCCCTCCCATTGATCTTATCCATAGGTGTATGATTTTTGTCCAGTCTCTTCCTGTACACCCCTCACCCCTTTACCCCTGATAATTATCAGTCCATTCCCTTTCCGTGCTCCTCATTCTATTCTATTCACCTGTTTATTCTGTTCGTCAAATTTTTAATTCACTAATTTTTAGATTCACTTATTGATAGATATGTATTTGTTGTTCATAATTTTTTGGCTTTTACCTTTTTCTTCTTCCTCTTCTAAAAGAGTACCTTTCAGCATTTCATATAATACTGGTTTGGAGTTGATGAACTCCTTTAACTTTTTCTTATCTGTGAAGCTCTTTATCTGTCCTTCAATTCTGAATGTTAGCTTTGCTGGATAGATTATTCTTGATTGTAGGTTCTTGCTATTCATCACGTTGAATATTTCTTGCCACTCCCGTCTGGCCTGCATCGTTCCTGTTGAGAAATCAGCTGATAGTCGTATGGGTGCTCCCTTGTAGGTAATAAACTGTTTTTCTCTTGCTGCTTTTAATATTCTCTCTTTCTCTTTTGCTCTTGGTATTTTAATTATGATGTGTCTTGGTGTGGTCCTCTTTGGATTCCTTTTATATGGGGTTCTGTGTGCTTCCTGGACTTATAAGTCTATTTCTTATACCAAATGTGGGAAATTTTCAGTCATTATTTCTTTAAATAGGTTTTCAGTATCTTGCTCTCTCTCTTCTTCTGGCACCCCCACAATTCTGATGTTGGTACGCTTGAAGCTGTCCCAGAGTCTCCTTACATTATGTTCACATTTTTGGATTCTTTTCTCTTCTTGCTTTTCCAGTTGAGTGTTTTCTGCTTCTTTATATTTCAAATTTTTGACTTGATTCTTGCCTTTCTCTAGTCTGCTGTTAGGACTCTGTATAATCTTTTTATTTCAGTCAGTGTATGTTTAATTTTTAGTTGGTCTTTTATCATCTTTAGTTGGACCTTTTCCATCTCTAGTTGGTCCTTTTTCATCTCCTCTTGGCTCTCGCTAAATTTATCCAACTTTTCTAGCATATTCTTGAAAAACCTTACAAGCGTGGTTTTGAACTCTATATCCAGTCGTTTTTTTTTTCCCTCCATTTCTTTTGTTTGTGATCCTTTCCCTTGTCTCGGCATTTTCACTATGTCAGGGAAACTTCTGTGTTGAATTCAACCTCGTGAAACCAAACTTGCAAAGCCACATAAGCCTCTGTTGAGCTTGGGAGGGGTGGAGTCTCAGGGCTTAAGGGACCGTCTTGCCTCCCAATAGGCCCCGCCCTCCACGGCCCCTGAGTCTCAAGTGACTGGGTAATGGCTGGAGTGGTCCTTGTGCGCGCCCACCCGCAGTGCTTCTAACCGCTGCCTTTCCAGCTCCCCTGCACTGCAGGACCACACGAGTCTAGGTCCCCAGGGTTTCGCCCAAAACAGGGGCCCAGTGGACTCAGAAGTGACACAGTTGGGAGGGTCTGTCTCCCACCCACTCACGAAAGCCAGCGGCACAATCAGCAGTCTGTCCTTCACGCAGCGCGCCATGTTTGACCAGACCTCCAATCTTTTGCGACTCCCCTAAATTTCCGTGCACCTCTCCCTTTTCACAGTCCGATCTCCCCCCGTATGAGTTTCGGCTGGATCTGGGGTTTAGTGTCATAAGATAAGGGGTTCAATGCCGTTGGGAGTCTCCATTTCCCTCCCGCCAGAGAAAGCCAGCCAGGTACTCGGGCACCCGCTCTCTCCTCGTGCGCGTCTCCGTACCTCAGCTTTTTGCAGCTCCTCTAGGTTTCCGTGAGCCCCTCTCTTTCCTTCTAGTTGTAGAACTTACATTCGGCCAGCTTTCCTGTGGGTCTGGATGATGTCCATTCTATCTTTTAGTTGTAGTTTTGAAATTGTTGTGCGAGGCAGCAGTGTAGGTGTTTACCTATGCCGCCATCTTGTATTCTCCCAACACCATTTTTTGACACAAGTTTTCAGCAAAGTGGGAAGAAAGGTCATACCTCAACATTATAAAGCCTTATATGATAAATCTACAGCCAATATCATATTCATTGAGCAAATACTAAAACCATTTCCCCTAAATTCAGGAACAAGACAGGGATGCCTAGGCCTAGCTGGTTTGGCTCAGTGGATAGAGTTTTGGCCTGTGGACTGAAGGGTCCCAGGTTCAATTCTGGTCAAAAGAATGAGACTGTGTTTCAGGCTCCATCCCCAGTAAGGGGTGTGCAGGAGGCAACCAAACAATGATTCTCATCATTGATATTTCTATCTCTCTTTCTTCATCCCTTCCCTGAAATCAATAAAAACATATTAAAAAGAGAGAAAAAACAGGGATGCTTAATTTCACCACTCCTGATTGACAGTAGTGGAAGTGCTAGACATAGTGATAAAATATTAAGAAGAAACAAAAGGCATACTAATTGGAAAAGAAATGAAACTGTCATTGTTCACAGATGATAAGATATTGTACATATAAAACCCTAATGACTCAATGGAAAAATTATTAGATTTAATAAATAATTTGGTAATGTAGCAGGATACAAAATTAACACAAAAAAACTATACCATTTTTATATACCAACTATAGGCCTGGTGCCCAAATAGGTGCAACATTGGGTTCCTCATCCTAGCCTGTGGGATCAAGTTAAAACTACCTTTCTTACATCTCCCGAAGGGTCCTGGATTGTGAGAGTGCACAGACCAGGACCAGGGACCCCACCAGTGCACGATTGGGGCTGGGGAGGGACAAGGGAGTTTGGCTAGCTGAGGAGTAACTGTGGGAGGGCTCCAGGGCATGTATGGCCTTTCTCACTAAGTCCTGATCAGCCAGATTCCAATAGCAAACTAAACTACACCAGATATCAGGTTATACTACAAAGCCACTGTACTCAAAACTGCCTGGTACTGGCACAAGAAAAGGCATATAGAACAATGGAGCAGAGCAGCAACCTCAAATTGACCCAATTCTTTATGCTTAATTAATATTTGACAAAGGAAGCAAGAGCTCAATGCTTTGTAGTATAACCTGATATCTGGTATTTTGATCCCTCCAAATGTGTTTCTCTTTCTCTGGATTGATGTTGCTATTCAGGGTCTTTTTAATATAATTTTTTATTTATTTCAGAGAGGAAAGGGGAGAGTTAGAAGAAATATCAGTGATGAGATACAATCATTCATTGGCTGTCTCCTGCACATTCCACACTAGGGATTGAGTCTACAATGCAGGAAGCTCAATGCACGAATGGAGTCAAGACAGTCTCTTAAATAAATAGTGCTGGGAAAGTTGGAAAGATACAAGCAAAAAATGAAACAAGAACACCAACTTACACCATACACAAGAATCAACTCAAAATGGATAAAAGACTTAAAGGTGAGTTGTGAAATCATAAAAAAATTCTAGAAGAAACCATAGGCAGCAAAATCTCAGACATCTCTTATAGCAATATTTTTGTGGATATATCTCCCAGGGAAATGGAAAAAATGAAATAAATAAACAAATGGAAGTTTCTACTCAGCAAAAGAAATAATGAACCAAATGTAAATGGATCCCACTCTGTGGCAGTGCATATTCATCATTGATACATCTGATAAAGGGTTGATGTCTGAAATATATAAGGAACTCATATAACTCAACAAAAGGAAGACAAACCACCTAATTAAAAATATTGAAAGAACTTATATAGATACTTCTCCAAAGTGAACAAGTAGATAGCCAAGATACATATGAAAGAATGTTCAAAGTCACTAATCATCAGAGAAATGCAAATTAATTGACAATAAGATATCTCCTCACACCTGCCAGGATGGTACAATCAACAAAACAACTGTCAAGTACTAGAGGTGGAGAGATAGTGGCTGGCAGGAAGGTGGTGAGGGAGAGGAAGTGAGTGAGTGAGGGAATGAAAGGAAAGTATGTAGATGTGTGTAGTGAGTGGGGTGAGTGAGTGGGGGACACTTAAATATCCACAGGAGGAGCAAGGGCTGGCAGACCAGGCTCTTTTGGACAGGGAGAGACTACCACCACTGTGGGCACTCCCTGGATTGCAGAACTCAGGCACAGAACCCATGCCATCATGAAGGGGAAAACGGCCTTTTCTATGAACTCATCAGCACCACCACCCAGACAGGCCTTGGAACTGCCCGTAATGCAGCAGCCACCCCAGCCAAAATCCTGCTGCCCCACCCTCAGACCCGCAGACCCTGGGACCTCTACCTCCAAAGGTGCACCACCACTCCAGCAGCAGTAAGTGCAACTTCCCCTTGCCACAGTGGGAGAACTCTAGATACCACGTTAATGCATTTCTAGCTCGCACAGGCATCCAGGGCACACCATTCCATAGGCAATGCCTGGGAGCCACTGGGAGCCCCTGTTGGGTGTGATTTTGTACAGACAATGATGCTCTGCCCTGCAGTCGAAATTCTGAATTCCCTCTTCCTGAATAACTGTCCACTGACACCCCACCTCTGCAACTTCAGAGCTAGGGCCCCTCAGAGTGCGTTAGAACTCTGCGCTAGCAAAGAAACTGCCACAGTCATTCATTTCCAATAAGCAGGCCCCCTGAGCTCATCTATCCACAGGGCATTCTGGGGAGCTGCTGTGAGCTCTTTTGCTGTGTACAATCTTAGAAAACTGGGACGCACTCACATACACTCCTCCTGGGGCAGTAGAAATTCTGAATTCACACATCCTGGATACCTTTCCACTGATGCCTCAATTACATGGCTTCAGTTCCAGGGCCCCTCAGAGTGTTTCAATGTGGCTCGCTGGCAAACACATTGCAGGTTCCCCTGTGAGCCACCACTGGGAGTACGTGACTATCCACCACAGGTGCAGCAGCAAAAGCTGAGTCTGCTCACCCCACAACACATAACTCTAAACACCACAGCCATGCCTTTCCAAAGCACAAGCTACCTGAGCCCCATTGTACCAACAGATAGTTCCTGGGTACCATTGTGAATCCCCACTGGGCACACATGATTTCAATCAAAGATGCAAGACGGAAAAAAAATGGGACACCTCCCTCCATGGCTGCTGATTTCTAGACACCATAGCTGCACCTTTCAGCTTGCAGGCCTACATCAAGAGAACCCAAATAGCTCAAGTAGAGAGCTACACTAGATTACCAAGCCCAGGGACCTGAGAGATCATACCAGTAGCAACATCCACAAAAGAACCTGGGTATCAAAGCAATCGGATCTACAATTAAAACATTACAGCAAACCATGGGAAGACAAAAAAGCAATCCCCAAAGGGAAAAATAGAAAGGGAATTAAATGAAATTGAGGCTAAGCAACATATCAAAGAATTCAGACTAATGGTTATAAGGATGCTCAAACATCAGGATGACAAATACACACATCTCAACGAGAATTATAAGGAGCTGAATGAGAATGTCACCAACATGAAAAGGAACCAAGAGGAGATGAAGAATGACATAGCTGCAATAAACAAAACAGTGGAAGGCTTAAACAGTATACTAGAAAAGGCTGAGGACCACATCAGCAAATTAGAAGACAAGTAGGAAAAAAACACACAAACACAGCAGCAACTGGAAAGAAGAATTAAAAAGTAAGAGGAGAGCCTAAAGGAGATTTGGGACAACACAAATTGAGACAAAATTTGCATAATAGAGGTACTAGTAGGAGAAGAAGAGAAGCAAGAAATAGAAAACCTGTTTGAAGAAATAATGACAGAAAACTTCCTTGATATTGGCAAGAAAAAAATATGCAAGTCCAAGAAGTACATAAAGTACCATGCAAGATGAACTCCAAAAGACAGACATCAAGACACATCATAATTTAATTGGCAAACACCAATGACAAAGTAATAATCTTAAAGTCTGCCAGAGAGACAGAAAGTTATATACAAGCGATCTCTTATTAGAATATCAACTGATTTATCAACATAAACACACCAGGCTAGAAGGGAATGGAATGAAATACACGAAGTGATGCAAAGCAAGGGACTGATTCCAAGAATATTATACCCAGCAACACTATCATTAAAAATTTAAGGAGGAATCAGGAGCTTCACAGACAGAAAAAGGGCTAAGAGAGTTTATTACTACCAAGCCAGCAATGCAAGAAATGCTAAAGGGACTACTGTAAAAAGAAAGAAAGGCAAGAAGAAACATAAATAGCTAGAACAAAAATAATAACAAACAAGTACTTACCAATAATAACATTAAATGTAAATGGATTAAATATACTGATTAAAAGACACAGGATAGTGGCATGGATAAGAAAAAATGACCCATATATTTGCTGTTTGCAAGAGACCCACCTCAGAACAAAGGTTTCACACAGACTGAGAATGAAGGGATGGAAAAATATTTTACAGGCAAATGGAAAGGAGAAAAAAGCTGAGGTTGCAATACTTGTATCTTATAAAATAGACCTCAAAGTAAAGGCCATAAGAAGAGATAATGAAGGCCACTACATAATATTAAAGGGAGCCATTCAACAAGAAGATATACCTCTAGTAAATATATATGCACCCAATACAGGTGCAGCCAAATACATAAAACAACTTCTGGAAGCTATCCAGGGAGAGATTAATTCCAATACAGTCATACTAAGGGACTTTAATCCTCTGAACAAACAAACAAACAAACAAACAAAACAAAAAATCAGGAAAGAAACAGCAATCCTAAATCACTCACTAGATCAAAGGGATTTAATTGATATCTTCACAACATTTCACCCCAAAGCTACAGAATATACATTAATTTCCAGTGCACATGGAGCATTTTCAAAGATCAAATATTAGGACAGTGGCAAAGTCTCAAGATTCAAGAAGATAGAAATCATAAGAAGCATATTCTCAGACCATAATGGCATAAAACTAGAAAACAACTATAATTAAAACAATGAACAAAAAACAAAATACTTAGGAATAAACTTAACCAAGGAGGTAAAAGACCTCTACTCAGAAAACTACAGGACATTGTAAAAAGAGATAGAGGAAGACATAAATAGATGGAAGAACATACTGTGTACATGGATTGGTAGAATCAACATCATTAAAATATCCATACTACCCAAAGCAATCTTATCAATTCAATGCACTCGCCATTAAAATACCAATGGCATATTTCACAGACTTAGAACTAACTCTCCAAAAATTCATCTGGAATACAAAAAGACCTCGAATAGCTGTAGCAATCCTGAAAAAGAAGAACAAAGTAGGTGGGATCTCAGCACCAGATTTCAAGCTGTATTACAAAGCCACTGTCCTCAAAACTGCCTAGTACTGGGTAGAGAACACACACATAAACTAATGAAATAGAATAGAGAACCCAGAAATGGACCCAAAACACTATGCTCAATTAATATTTGACAAAGGACACAAGAGCATACAACGGAATCAAGACAGTCTCTTCCATAAATGTTGGGGAAAATGGACAGATACATGCAAAAAAATGAAACTAGATTACCAATTTACACCATTCACAAAAATAAACTAAAAATTGATAAAGAAATTAAATGTAGACAGGAAACCATAGAAATACTAGAGGAATACACAGGCAGCAAAATATCAGACATGTGTTAAAGCAATTTCTTCATTGATACAGTTTCTAGGGTAATAAAAACTAAAGAGAAAATAAACAAATTGGACTACATCAAAATAAAAAGCTTCTGCACAGCAAAAGAAACTATCAACGAAACAACAAGAAAGCCCACTGCATGGGAGAATATATTTGCCAATGTTATCTCTGATAAGGGTTTAATCTCCATTTACAGGGATCACATACAACTTAACAAAGGAAGATAAACAAACCAATAAAAAATGGGCAATGGATCTCAGTAGATACTTTTTGAAAGAGGTAAAAAAGAAGGCCAAGAGACATATGAAAAAATCCTCAAAGACACTAAGGATCAGAGAGATGCAAATCAAAATGACAATGAGCTATCAACTCACACCTGTCAGAATGGTTATCAACAAATCAACAAAAGCCAAGTGCTGGCAGGGATGCAGAAAAAAAGGGAACCTTCATTCACTGCTGGTGGGAATGCAGAGTGGTGCAGCTACTGTGGATAACAGTATAACGTTTCTTCAAAAAACTATAAATGGAACTCCCATTTGACCCATTGATCCCACTTCTATGAATATATCCCAAGAAACTAGAAACATCAATCAGAAACGATATATGCACCCCTATGTTCATAGCAGCACAATTCACCATAGCTAAGATTTGAAAACAGCCTAAATGCCCATCAGCAGATGACTGGATTAGAAAACAATATACATCTACACAATGGAATACTATGCTGCTTTATAAAATAAGGAATTCTTACCATTTGCACCAGTATGGATAGAACTGGAGAGCGTTATGCTAAATTAAGTAAGCCAGTCAGAGAAAGAAAAATACCACAAGATCTCACTCATTTATGGATAATAAAGAACATTATATAACCTGATGAACAAAAAGATAGATTCAGAGGCAGAAAAGCATCCTATGGATTGTCAAATTACAGTGGTAAGACTAGGGAGGGCATGGGATGTAAGAGATCAACTGAAGGATTTGTGTGCATGCATATAAGCATAACCAATGGACACAAGACACTGGGGTGAGGGTATGTATAGGAGTGAGGTAGGGGGGCAATGCAGAGATATGGACTCATGTAATTCCTTAATCAATAAAAAATTTTGGGAAAAAAAAAGCTGAAAAGACATGAGAAGTCCTGGTGAAGATGTGGAAAACAGGAAACCCCAATACAGTGCTAGTGGGAATGAAAACTGTTGCAACCATTATGTAAAACAATATGGACTTATCTCAAAAAATGAATATGGAGCTACCATTTGACCCAGTGTTCCACTTCTAGAAATATATCCTAAGAAATTCAAAACATAAATTAGAAAGAATGTATGCACCCACATATTCATAGGTATAAAATTTTAAAAAGTTAAGATCTGGAAATAGTCCAAGTGTCCATCAATATTTGAGTGGATAAAAGTTGTGGTATATTTACACCATGGAATACTATGTAGCCATAAAGGAGGATCTCTTACCGTTTGAGACAGCCTTCAGGGACCTGGAGGGTATTATGGTAATCTAAATAAGCCAGTTAGAGAAAGATAAGAATGATATGAACTCACTCATATATGTAATCCAGTATACAAAATAAACTAGGGAACATAATGCATGCAGAGACATAAAAGCATGGAATAGATTGTCAAATCTCAGAGAGAAGATGGGTGTGAACTGGCATGTGAGCAGTGATCAACCATAGGACTTATATGCAAATATGCATAACCTATGGAACCAGACAATAGAGAGGTTTGGCTAGAATGAGTCAATGGGGAAAAAGAGGGGACATAAGTAATACTTTCCACAATAAGGATTAAAAAAAAATAAGAAGGTACAAAAACATGGATGCATATGCTATGTTTATGGGTAGTAACAATTAACATACATAATTAAAAATCTATACTACCTCAAAACATTCTATAGATTCAACATAATTTCTATGAAAATACCAATGGTGTATTTCACAGAATTAAAATAAGTCTAGAAATGTACATGGAACAAGAAAATACTTGAAATATCCACAATGATTTTGAAAAAGATGAACAAAGTTAGAGATATCACACTACCTGGTTTCAAACTATACTACAAAGCCAAAGTAATAAAAAAATGAAGGCAGGCAGAGAACACACTATTTGAAGGGGAGAGCAGCTGTGATCAGAAGCTCAGCCTTACCTCCACCCATGGAGACTTTGGAACAAACACCAAGACTCCAGCCTCCCTGGCCAATGTGCCTAAATAATTTGTCCAAGGGGAGACAAGTTGGCAGTGAAAAACGTGGATGGGTCCTGTGCCTTCTCACAGATAAGGTAGAAGGAAAAGCTGAATTAAATAACATCCACCTGGAGCAGGAGAATTAAACAAAGTTGTTGAGGCAATCCATGAACAGACAGGTAAGAGATCGCCTGGAGAGGGTCAACAGAGAAGAGAAAGAGCTACATAACCATCTACCCTGAGAGGAGCAAACATAGGGAGACAAAGAGACAGCCCCCATACTAAAGAAAAGGAGGAATCACCAAAAAAGGAAGTAAATGAAAAGGAGGCAAGCAATTTCTCAGAAAAAAATTCAGAGAAATGGTCATAAGAACAGTGAAACGGATGGAAGACAAATTGAATATGTGTAAGAACCAAGAGAAAATTAAGAAGCAAGAAAAAATGAAGAATTAAATCACTGCAAAAGAGAACCCAGTACAAAGCATTCAGAGTAGACTAGAAGAAGTGGAGGACTGAATCACTGAGCTAGAAGACAAGATAGGAAAAAATACCCAAGCAGAGCAGCAACTGAAAAAAAAATTAAAAAACAGGAGGAAAACCTAAGGAAACTTTGGGACAACACAAAACAAAACAATATCCACATAATAGGGGTCTCAGAAGGAGAGAAAACTGAGCAAGGATTAGAAAACCTGTTTGAAGAAATAATGACAGAAAACTTCCCTGATACTGGGAAGAAAATACTCACACAAGTCCAAGAAGCTCACAGAGTCCCAAACAAGATGAACCCCAAAAAACTGATACCAAGACACAATATAATTAAATTTGCAAAAACCAACAACACAGCAAGAATCTTAAAGGCTATCAGAGAGAGACAGAAAGTTACTTACAGGGATCTGCTATAAGACTATGGACTGATTTTTCAACAAAAACACATCAGGCCAGAAGGGAATGGAATCAAATATACAAAGTCATGCAAGCAAGGGTCTGAACCCAAGAATACTATACCCAGCAAGCCTATGAATCAACACTGAGGGTGAAATAGGGAACTCCACAGACAAAAAAATGAATAAAAGACTAAGGAAGTTTATTACCACCAAAACAGTAATGCAAGAAATGCTTACAGGTCTGCTGTTAAAAGGAGAAACAGGAAGGGAAGAAACAGATATAAAGAATTAAAAAGGCAGCAAACAAGTACCTATCAATAAAAATTTTAAATGTAAATGGATTAAATGGCCCAATAAAAACATATAGGGTAGCTGAGTGGATAAGAATACGATGACCCATATATCTGCTGTCTATAGGAAACCCACCTCAGAACAAAGGATTCACACAGACTGAGTGAATTGATAGAAAAACGGTTTCCAGGCAAATGGAAATGAAAAAAAGAGAAGCTTGGGTATCAATACTTATATCTGAAAAATTAGAAGTCCAAGTGAAGGCGATAGCAAGAGATAAGGCAGGCCACTTCATAATATTCAAGGGAGCAATTCGACAAGAATATGTAAGTCTGGTAAACATATTTGGACCCCAATGCAGGAGAACCCGAATACATAAAAAAAAACGAATGGAAGATATAAAGGGAGAGATTGACAGCAATACAGTCTTAGTAAGGAACTTTAATACCCCAATAACATGACAGAATAAATCCTCTAAACAAAAAATCAGCAAAGAAACTTCCATCTTAAATTACTCACTAGATTAGATTAAATTAATTGACATCTTCAGAACATTCCACCCCAAAGCCACATAATATACATTCTTCTCAAGTGCACATGGGTTATTTTCAAAGATACACCACATATTGGGACACAGGCATAGTCTCTTTAAATTCAAGAAGATAGAAATCATACCAATGGCATAAAATAAGAAATAAAAAAAATCAAATATGTCAAGGCTAAATAGCATTCTATTAAACAAGTATTGGGTTACCAAAGCGATCAAAGGAGAAATAAATAATATCATGGCAGCAAATGAAAATTAAAATACAATAATCCAAAATCTATGGGATACAGTGAAACAATCTTGAGAGGAAAGTACATAGCAATACAGGCCTATGTGAAAATAAAATAAAGAATGGTAATAAATTATCTAAGCTACAACTTGAAGAGTTAGAAAGAGAGCAACAAGAAAAGTCTTGCATAAGCAGAAGGAAGGAAATAATAAAAAACAGAACAAAAATAAATGACATAGAGACCAATAATAATAATAATAATAATAATAATAATAATAATACAAAAGATAAATAAATCCAAAACCAAGTGCTGATTTTTTGAAAGGATAAATAAGGATGAGGAACCTGTAGCCAGGATCACCAAGAACCAAAAAAGTGGACCAAAATAAACAAAATCAGAACTGAAAGAGGTGAAGTTATAGCCAGTCCTATGGAAGTACAAAGAAACACTATGAACAACTCTATTCCAACAAAATGGACAACCTAGATGAAATGAACATATTCTTAGAAAAATAGAAACCCCCAAAACTCAATCAGAAAGAATAAAAAAAAAAACATGAACAGGCCAATAACAACTGAAAAAAAAAAAAAAGTAGTGTTCAAAATCTTCTAGCACACAGGCAGCACAATCTCAGACATATGCCGAAAGAACTTCTTCACTGATGCTACTCCAAAGGCAATGGAAACTAAAGAAAAAATAAACAAATGGGACTACATAAAAAAAAAAAGCTTTTGCACAGCAAAAGAAACCATCAAAAAAAAAACACAAGAAAGATCACTGTATGGGAGAACATATTTGCAAATGTTATCACTGATAAAGGTTTAATCTCCATCTACAGCCAACTTATACAACTTAATAAAAGGAAGATAAATGATCCAATAAAAAAATGGGCAACGGACCTAAATAGAACTTTTTGAAAGATGACAGAAGGAAGGCCAAGAGACACATGAAAACATGTTCAAAGTCACTAATTATCCAAGAGATGCAAATCAAAACGACAATGTGATGCCATCTTACACCGGTCAGAATGGCAATCATCAACAAATCAACAAATGACAAGTGTTGGTGCGGATGCAGAGAAAAAGGAACCCTTGTTCACTGCTGGTGGGAATGCAGACTGGTGCAGCCACTGTGGAGAACAGTATGGAGTTTTCTTAAAAAACTAAAAATGGATCTCCCATTTGACCCAGCAATCCCACCCTTAGGAATTTATCCTAAAAAATTACAAACACCAATCAGAAAGGATTTATGCACCCCTGTGTTCATAGCAGCACAATTTACAATAGCTACAATTTGGAAACAGCCTAGGTGCCCGTCAGCAGATGAGTGGATCAGAAAACAGTGGTACATCTACACAATGGAATTCTATGCTGCCATTAAAAAGAAAGAACTCTTACCATTTGCAGCAACCTGGTTGGAACTGGAGAGCCTTAGGCTTAGTGAAATAAGCCATTCAATGCAAGAGAAGCATCACATGATCTCACTCATTTGTGGATAATAAAGAGGATTGCAAACTGATGAACAAAAGGATAGATACAGAGGCAGTAAAGCATCAAACAGACTGTGAAATTATAGCAGGAAGATTAAGGAGAGGCGGGTAGATAAGAGATCAATCAAAGGACTTGTATCTATGCATATAAGTATAACCAATGAACATAGACACTGGGGGGTTGGGGTATGCCTGGGAGGGATGGGGGGCAATGGAGCGATATGTATACCAATTAAAAACAAAAAAAAGTACAAGGTAAAGTGAACATGACAGTCTCTGCTCTGAAGGAATCCCAATCTAATGGGAAACTGATGAACTGCTAACTAAATACAATGTGATAAATATTATGATGGAATTAGCAAAGGTTGTTATTGTTACAAGATAAGGGACGAGAAAGAGGGGCGCCATAGGGCTTTGGCCTTTGAAACAGATACTATTTAACAAAGTAACAAATGAGGAATGCACAGGGGTCCTAAATTAATGACAAGTCCAATTAGAAAGGGTCAGGTTCAAACAAAGAACTGCAGCATATATAAACTGGAGACAAAGGAATGCAAGACAAATTTCATTTTCCCCATTAGAAAGAGAAAGAACAGCTTTTTCTTATTTGGGGGCCCCTTCCCAGGAGTACCCTTTGGGGATACCCCTGCCCTGATGGAGTTTATATATGCTTCCAATAAACTTCTACATTTTTATTAAAGAAAAAAAATTTCTTTGTATTGTCCTGCTTGCAGTCAACCTGTATTTTAGTTCATCCGGCTTGTCTTTCATATTTCAGGAGCATTGTATGAGCTAGCTGTTGCTGTTTAACAAATTTCCTACTGATTTAGCAGCTTAAAACAACATGTTTGTTTGTTTGTTTATCTCACACTTTTTGTAGGTCTGAAATCCAAGAATAACATACTAGGGTAGTTATGGTTCTGGTTCTCTCATGAAGTTGTAGTCAAGCTTTCCTCTTGGTCATAGTCACCTCAAGGCTGGACTTGAGGATGATCTGTTTCCAAGCTCACTCACAATAGGAACCTTTCCATAGTCTGCCTGAATGCCCTGATGGCATGGTAGCTGGCTTGCTCCAGAATAAGCAGAGAGAGAGAGAATTCAACACAAAGCTACATTTTTTAAATAATTTATATCAGAGGCAACATTCTATAACTTCTGCCATATTGTATCCATTAGAAGCATATTGCTAGGTTCAACTCATAAATGGATGCAGAATTAGGTTTCACCTCTTGTGGGAACAGTAGAAAAAAAGAAATTGTGAATATATCTTTATAACCACAACCAGTATCTTTCACAGTCTTGGAGATCTTAGAAATTTGAGTTGAAGTGTATTTGGGAGATCAGCTAGCACTGCCTCAGTGGACAGATGAGGAAAGAAAGAGGAATCAGTGACATGTCCAAGGTCACACAACTTGCTGGCCACAGATATAGGATCCAATTCTCCTAATGTTGCTATATTTAACTCTACCTTGTTTCCAACTCAGGTTGATGGAGTCCCTCCATCGATATACTGTGGCATGTCCTGATATGTTAGTGTATGGAGAGATTAGAATCTGTATGTGGTTTCTATATCTTTGTACTGACCAATATGCCAATAGTCATGTGTGTTGTAAGTAACATGTGGTGTAAAATATATATCAAATTTCTAAGACTTAGTATGAATAAAAGAATGCAAACTAAAAAAAAATCTTCTAGCAAACAAAACCCTGGTCCAGATGGCTTTACACGGGAGTTCTACCAAGCATTCAAAAAAGAACTAAAACCTATCCTCCACAGACTATTCAAAAAATGTCAAGAGGAAGGAACACTTCCATGCTCTTTCTATGAAGCCAGCATTACCCCAAATCTAAAACCAGATAAAGACATCACAAAAAGGGAGAACTACAGGCCAACATCTTTCATGAACACAGATGCTCAAATCCTCAACAAATTTCTAGCAAATCACATTTAGCATTACATTAGAAAGATCATACACCAGGACCAAGTGGAATTTTTATTGGGGATGTAACGTTGGTTTAATATATGCAAATTAATAAATGTGATACATCACATAAACAAATTGAGTGATAAACCCATATAATCATATCAATTGATGCCAAAAAAGCATTTGACAAAATCCAACACCCTTTCTTGATAAAAACTCTCAGAAAAGTGGGAATAGAGATATCATACCTCAACATAATAAAAGCCTTATATGACAAACCTACAGCCAACATAAAACCAATGGGCAAAAACTGAACTCATTTTTCCTAAGAGTGGGAACAAGACAGAGATGCCCACTTTCATCATTCCTTTTTGATATAGTATTGGAAATCCTAGCCATAGTGACTACATAAGAAGAAATAAAAGGAATACAAATTGGAAAAGAAGAAAGAAAACTGTCCTTATTCAGAGATGACATGATGCTATACATTTAAAACCCAAAAGACTCCATCAAAAAACTGGTAGACCTGTATATGTCTTCCTTTATCTCTTTTTGCAGTGTCTTGTAGTTTTCCACATACAGGTTTTTTACCTCCTTTTTACCTCCTTAGTTAAGTTTATTCCTAGATATCTTAATTTTTTGGTGCAATGAAGAATGGGATTGCTTTTTTAGTCTCTCTTTCTGTAAGCAAAAAACAAACAAACAAATATGAAAACACCAACAACAAAACAACAAGAAAGCCCCCTGCATGGGAGAACATATTTGCCAATGTTATCACCAATAAGGGTATAATACACAACATTTACAGGGAACTCATACAACTTAACAAAAGGAAGATAAACAACCCCATAAAAAATGGGCAAAGAACCTAAATAGATACTTTTTGAAAGAAGGCAGAAGGAAGGCCAAGAGTCATATGAAAACATGCTTAGTCACTAATCATCCGAGAGATGCAAATCAAAATGACAATGTGGTACCATCTCACACCTGTCAGAATGGCTATTGTCAACAAATCAACAAATGACAAATGCTGACTAGGATGTGGAGAAAAAGGAAACCTCATGTACTGCTGGTGGGAATGCAGATTGGTACAGCCACTGTGGAGAACAGTATGGAGTGTCCTCAAAAAACTAAAAATGGAACTCCCATTTGATCCAGTGATCCCACTTCTCAGAATATATTCCAAGAAACTAGAAACACCAATAAGAAGGGTTATATACACCCCCATGTTCATAGCAGCACAATTCACCATAGCTAAGATTTGTAAATAGCCTAAGTGCCCATCATCAAATGAGTGGGTTAAAAAAACTGTGGTACACCTACACAATGGAATACTATGCTGTGGTAAAAAAAAGGAGAAGAAGAAAAAGCATTCTTACCATTTGCAACAGTATGAATGGAACTGGAGAGAATTATGTTAAGTGAAATAAACCAGTCAGAGAAAGATAAATATCACATGATCTCATTCATTTGTGGAATATAATGAACAACATAAACCGATGGGGAAATAAAAAGAAACAGATACAGACAAACATCTTTCAGACCTTCTAACCTCAGAAGGAAGTTAGGGGAGGGTGGGGGTAACAGGGAGAGATCAACCAAAGGACTTGTATGTATGCTTATAAGCCTAATCAATGGAGATAGAAAACAGGGGGATGAGGGTATGAGTTGAGGATTTGGGGGGGGGGGATGATGGGGTGATAAGGACACATATGTTATACCTTAATCAATAAAGAAATGAGCCGAAACTAGTTTGGCTCAGTGGATAGAACATTGGCCTGCGGACTGAAAGGTCCCAGGTTCGATTCTTCTCAAGGGCATGTATCCTGGTTGCAGGCACATCCTCAGTACAGGGCATGCAGGAGGCGGCTGATCGATGTCTCTCTCTCATCGATGTTTTTAACTCTCTATCCCTCTCCCTTCCTCTCTGTAAAAAATCAACAAAATATATTTAAAAAATAAAGAAATTAAAAAAAAACCCTGATAGACCTAACAAATGAATTTGACATTGTAGCAGGATAGAAAATTAACACCCACTAATCTATTGCCTTTTTATACACCAATAATGAACTCAAAGAAAGTGAAACTAAAGTCAATCCCATTTACTATTGCACCAAAAAATTCAGATACCTAGCAATAAATTTAACTTAGGAGGTAAAAGCTCTATCTTCAGAAAACTGCAGGTCATTGAAAAAAGAGATAGAGGAAAACATAAACAAATGGGAGAACATACCATGTTCATGGATTGGTAGAATCAACATCATTAAAATGTCCATACTACCCAAAGCAATATACAGATTTATTAAAATGCCAACAGCATATTTCAAACATCTAGAATAAACGGTCCAGAAATTCATCTGGAATAAAAATAGACCCCAAATAGCCATAGCAATCCTAAAAAAGAAGAACAAAGTTGGAGGGATCACAATATCAGATATCAAGCTATATTACCAAACCATGATTCTCAAAACTTCCTGCTACTGGCTCAAGAACACTAATGGAACAGATCAGAGAACCCAGAAATTGACCTAATCCATTATACTCAATTAGTATCTGACAAAGGAGGCAAGAGCATATAATGGAGTCAAGACAGTCTCTTCAATAAATAGTGTTGGAAAAATTGGATAGATACATGCAAAAAAATGAAACTAGATCACTAACTTACACTATACACAAAAACAAACTCAAAATTGATAAAGGACTTAAATGTAAGACAGGAAACCGTAAAATTTCTACAAGACTCCTTAGGCAGGAAAATAGTAGACACATGTTGTAGCAATATCTTTACAGACTCAACTCCTAGGGCAATGGAGACTAAGGAGAAAATAAATAAATAAATGAGACTACATCAAATTAAAGTGCTTCTGCATTGCAAAACATCATCAACATAGCCCACTTCATGGAAGATCTTATTTGCCAATACTATTTTATATAAGGGTTTAATCTCCAAATTTTACAGAGAACTCATACAACTTAGCAAAAGGAAGATAAATGATCTAATGAGAAAATGGACAAAGGATTTAACTGGACACTTTTAGAAAGAGGACATACAGAAGGCTAAGGGACATGAAACATGCTTAAAGTCACTAATCATCTGAGAGATGCAAATAAAAAAGACAATGAGGTATCATCTCACACCTGTCAGAATGGCTATCATCAACAAATCAACAAATGCCAAGTGCTGAATAGGATGTGGAGAAAAATGAACCCTCAGGCAATGCTGGTGGGAATGCAGATTGGTGAGGCCACTGTGGAAAACAGTATGCAGTTTCCTCAAAAAGTTAAAAATGGAACTCCCATTTGACCCAGTAATCCCACTTCTAGGACTATATCCCAACAAACCAGAAACACCAGTCAGAAAAGATATATGCACCCCTATTAGGATCACAATTCACCATAGCTAAGATTTGGAAGTAATCTAAGTGCTCATCAGAAGATGAGTGGATTAAAAAACAGTGGTACATCTACACAAAGGAATACTCTGCCACTATAAAAAAAGCAGGAACTTTTATCATTGACAGCAGCATGGGTGAAACTGGAGAGCATTATGCTAAACAAAATAAGCCAGTCAGAGAAAGATAAATATCACATGATGTCACTCATATGTGGGATATAATGATCAACATAATTTGATGAACAAAAATTTATCCAGATACAAATGGCAGGGGAGGTGGGGTGGGGGGTTAGACAGCAACCAAAAGACTTGTATGCATGCATATTAGCATAACCAATGGACACAGAAACTGGGGCAGTAGGGGCTTGCCCTGGTGGGAATGGCTGGGGTGAGGGCGGGGGAGAGGGGGAAAGAGGGGTTGGTCAATCAGGGGAAAAGGAGACATATATAAAACTTTAGACAAAAAAATCCTGGAAATGATGTTAATGCCCTGAAAAGGGCATATAGATCTATGTAACAAAATAGCAAGCAAAGAAATAAACCCAAACATATACAGTCAATTAATATCTGATAAAGGGTAGAAGAACATACAATGGGGTAAAGATGTTCTATTATATATGCATATATGCTTCACTCATGGACATAGACAATAAGGTAGGAAAGGGCCAGAGTGGAGGAAGTCAAATGATGCTGGGAAATGTGGTCACATATATGCAAAAAATGAAACTGAACCACCTTTGTACACCATATACAAGGGTAAGTTCAAAATGGAGTAAAAACTTAAGTGTAAGTCTCAAAGGCATAAAAATCCTAGAAGAAAACAGAGGCAATAAAATCTTTGACATTTTTTCTGCTATGCATCAATAAAACACAAAGATCCAATAACTTTCAGTGTGTTTTCTTTTCATTTTTGTTTGTCTTGAGATCCTTTTTAATTTCCCCATAACTTTCTTCTTTAATCCATTAGTTATTGTCAAGAGTGGTGCTTAATTTCCATGTATTGGTGAACTTTCCAGATTTCCTGTCATTGATTACTAGTTTCATATCATTGTGGTCAGAGAATATACTTGCTATCATTTTAATCTTCTTGAATTGGTTAGATGTGTTTTGTGACCTAATGTGTGGTCTATTCTACAAAATATTCCATGTATACTTGAGAAATGTCCCATATGTGTTCTGTATCCATTTTTAGGTACATTTATGTATAGTATTGTTTCAATCTGATGTTTCCTTACTGATTCTTTATCTAGATGATATATTACATGATTGAGAATAGGATATTAAAGTCCCTATAATCATGGTATTGTTTATTTCTCTGTTCAGCTTTGTTCATTTTATTCTTTATATATTTAGGTGTTCCAATACTGGATGAACAAATACTTACAGTTACTAAATCTTGATAGCTTGACCCCTTGTTCATTATATAATGACCTTCTTTGTCTCTTCTTACCGTTTTTAAAGTCTGTTCTGTCTAACTATACTTACCCCTCATTTTATTGATTACCATTTTCTTCAAATACATTTTTCTATTATTTTACTCTTTGGAGTATTTGTGCCTTTAAGGCTAAAGTGATTCTATTGTAGGCAGACTATAGTTTGGTCTTGTTTGTTTTACCATTAAGCCATTTTGTCTTTTGATTGTAGAATTTAATCCATGCATATTTAAGATAATTATTGATAGGAAAGTGTTTACTATGATCATTTTGTTTTTTTTTTCTGTTTTATATATCTATTTTTCTCCTTTTTTTTCACCCTGTTCAGTTTCTTTTTTCAGTTTTGATTTCTTTTAGTATCCATATGCTTTGACATCTTTATCACATTTTGTGTAACTACTAAAGGTTTTTCCATGTGGTTTCTATAAGGATCACAAAGAACTTTAAAATTATAACACTCCATTTTAGCTTCAATAACATTCTTAAACTTTACATTTTTATTTCTCTTTTTACTTACTATTTAGGTGATTGTTGTTATAGTTTACATTATGTAACTATTTTTATATTGTGTGAATAATAATAGATTTTTACTGTTTTATAACTTTTAAACTGAAGTTGTAAGTGAATTATGCAACATTGTTACCATATTACAGAACCTAATTTTGACTATATAGCTAGCATTACCAGTGAATTTACCAGTGAGTTTACTTTTTATGATGTTAATTAGAATTATTATACTTCCACTCAACCTCCTTTAACATTTCTTACCAAGGCTGAACTAGTGAATTCCCTCAGCTGTTCTTTGATTATAAAGCCTTTATCTATCCATTTCTACAGGACAATATTGTTGGGTAAAGAATTTATTGGTGACAGGTTTTTCTTTCAATATTTTGAATATGTCATCCCGTTTTCTCATGACCTAAAAGGGTTTATGTTCATAAATTCACCAAAAGCCTTGTGAGTCTTCCCCTGTATGTAACTACTTTCTTTTCTCCTGCTGCTTTGAGATAGCTTTATTTGTCTTTAACTTTTGACAATCCTATCTAATAAAATGGTGATATGCAAATTAACTGTCACTCTGTCACAAAGATGGTAGCACCCAGTCCTCTCAGTACCACCAGACTCCCCCAGTCTCAGGGTGGGGTGGGGGGCAGACATTGAGAGTGGGCAGCACCAGCGGCCTGCTGGAATGCTTGTTTCATCACCACAACAATGAGGCAAGCGTTCCACACCCAGCTATGGATGGTCCTTTGGGCTGTGGAGAGTCTCTGGGCAGCAGACACAGAGTACCCAGGCTCTTCAGTGAGCTACTGGCACACAGATTCATGCATAGGGCTACTAGTTACATTATAATGTGTTTCAGTGAAGCTCTATTCAGGTTCAAACTATTTGAAACCCTTTCAGTTTTAAGAATCTGGATGTGAATTTGTGAGGTTTATTGTGTTTCATAAGTGTCATAGGCTTTTTTCACTTTTTAAAATATATTTTATTGTTTTTAGAGAGAAAGGAAGAGAGAGATATAAACATCAATGATGAAAGAATGATTTATTGACTACCTCCTGCACACCTTCTACTGGGATACTGAGGCTAACCCCTATTTTGTAAAACTGTCGCTTGAAATTATCTGCTTTTTTTTTTAGACAGCTTCTTATTCTAAAAAAAATAACTGCTTTCTCACCTGCTTTAGCCTGCTTGAATAATGAGAAAGATAAACTTAGCTGTCTAGCCAGGGACTGGATATGCCCATACTCTCAATGCCATACCAGGTGCATTTTTTTAATTGGATAGAACTGTGTTGTTTTCAAGGCCAGCAGCGAGATAACCACTAAGTGCACATAGGACTTGCTCTTTAATAAAAAGGGAAGTTCTGCTTGTAGTATGGCTTCGAATTAGAATTCATTTTCTCTAAGCCCACTGGTGAATAAACTCTCTGAGCATTGTTTGATTATTCAGGTTCTCTGTAACATTATTGGTTCCCTGACTGAAAAAAACAAACAAACAAACAAAAACAAAAACAAAAAACCCATGCTTGGCTTTTTAGTCTCTGGTGAGTGGACCAGATATGGGGCACTGGACAGGCCTCCAGGAGTTGCCTCTATGCTGAATTAGCAGAATTAAACTAGGGGACTCTGGACACTCCCCGACCTCAGCCCAGGACCCAGCCAACATCTGGAGAGAGAGGATGGATAGTTCTGGACCTGTGAATAGAATCAGTAAGGTAGGGGCCTCGTCAGTTCAGCCCACTCCAAGGGAGTGGAAGGGGGAGCTTGATCACCTCCCAGGAAGCCATACGGCTTCCTCAAGCAAATTAATCAGGAATTGGGTAGATTGTTTAAACTCTGAGTGAATGTCTGGTGAAAGTGTGTGAGTGTGGAAGGAGAGGTCCTGCCCTCTCCTCTCCTTTGTGTGGCTCCACGACTTCGGTTACAGAGTCCAAGTGGGCCCTAACCTGCAGTTCCGAGATTCATCATATGGCATAATGGTGACTCACCCCCACGTGGAGGTGACCAGGCCCAGGGTTTATATGGGTGCATCCTAGCTAAAATGAATCTAAGCTCCCAAGAGACATAACTAGGAGGGCATCTGAGTGAGGATCTGTGAAAACAGGTCACCTCCTCCCTTGTCTGTCTCGCACCACTGATCATCATGGGGTCGGGACAGAGTAAACCCATTGTTCTCAATTGCATGTTGAAAAATTTTAAAAAGGGATTTAATGAGGATTATGGAATTAAAATGGATTCTGAAACACTGAGGAAATTCTTTGAAGTGGAATGGCCATCATTTGGGGTTGGCTGGACCTCGGAAGGCTCTTTAGATGAAGGATTGGTCAGAGTGGTCTGGAATGTAGTCACAGCAGACCCTGGACACCCAGATCAGTTTCCCTACATAGACAGCTGGTTATAAATTGCTCAAACCTTGTCGCCTTGGGTCTGGTTCTGCTTGTGTAAGAAGGGACAGAGTAAGGATTTAGTAGCAGGAGTGAAGAGGCAGGCAGGGCAGAAGCAGGCTAAGGATAGGCAGGCAGGGCAGATTCAGGCTAAGGAGAGGTAGGCAGGGCAGGAGCAGGCTAAGGAAAAGCAGGTAGGAGAGGAGAAACAGGTCCCTCAGAAGGAAGTTCAACCCCCTATTCTACAGGACCCCCCAGAGGAAGTCCCACCAGTGTTACCATCTCCATATGAGCCACAGGCAGCACCAAGTGCCCTCCTCCCTCCCAGCTCCCCGCCCCCCGCTAGCCTGGAAGGTCCAGAAAGTCTGGAAACATCGCCTCCCTCCGTCTCCCTTCCACCAGGCTCTCCAGAACTGGTTGGGCGGCACTTGTGTTCAGCCCATCAAGAGTCCAAACAACAGCCATCACGTCAGATGCCTCTCAGGGAGATTCGAGGTGCCCAAGTGCTTGGTGAAGATGGGACCTTACAGGAAGGAAAGTCGGTCTATTATTATCAGCCCTTTACCACAAGTGACATTTTGCATTGAAAGCAACACACCCCATCTTATTCTGAAAAACCTCAGGTCATAGTAGATCTCCTAGAAATAATCTTTCAGATCCAGAAGCCCACCTCGGTGGACTGCAAGCAGCTCCTTTTTGAATTCTTTAACACTGAGGAGCACATGACAGTAGTAACAGAGGCTCAGAAGTGGCTCCAGACCCAGGTCCCGGCAGGGACATTAGACACAGATAGATGGGCAAGGGAGGCCCTCCCACATGAGGAACCTAATTGGTCCCCAAACTGAGAAGATGGAAAGACCAGGTTAGAAAGATATAGGCTGGCTTTCCTCCAAGGGGTCAGGGCTGGAGCCCAGAAGCTCACCAATATGGCTAAAATCTCTGAGGTTTTCCAGAAGCCTCAGGAAAGTCCAACAGCTTTCTATGAGATACTATGTGAGGCATACCGAATCTACAATCCCTTTAATCCTGAGGCCCCAGACACTCAAACCATGGTAAATGCTGCTTTTGTAGGCCAAGCCCAACCTGATATCAGGAGAAAACTACAGAAGCTGGAAGGGTTTGCAGGAAAAAATGCTAGTGAACTGCTAGAGATAGCCAACAATGTTTTCATCAACCAAGACAGGGCAGAAAAAAAAGAGAAGAAAAGAGAATACAAAGAAGGACCAGTGTAATAGCAGCAGCTTTCAGAGGTTTGGTCCCCCAGACAGCCCAAAAAGGGAAGCAAGAAGACAGATCAAGAGGGAAAAGAAGAGCAAGCCTGATATGGGACCAATGCAAGGAAACAGGGCACAGAGCAAGAAAATAGGGTCCCTTTTTCCACCCAGTCGCTATCAATCAGAACCACCTGAAGCAGACCTTATTGGGCTGGCATCAGCTGACTCTGACTAGGGCAGACTGAGCTCTTTTCAGCTGGACCATCACAAGCCCACGGTCAGAATGAAAATCGGGGGCCAAACTGTGGACTTTATGGTTGATAAAAGAGCAGAGCACTCAGTACTCACACAGAAAGTAGCGCCTCAGGAAAGGTTACCATTATTGGAGCTACTGGGGACCAGACCCGTAGACCATTCTGCTGGCCTTGCCATTGCCACCTTGGCAGTCACTGAGTAATTCATGAATTCCTGTACTTGCCAGACTGTCCAGTACCTCTGATGAGTAGAGACCTTTTAGCCAAAATGGGGGCAGAAATCATTTTTGCTCCAAATGGCTCAACACAGTTTCGCCTAAATGAGGTGACTTCTCCAATGATCATGTCCTTAGCAGTGCCCCAGGAGAAGAATGGATACTTTATGCCCCTCAGTCAAAGGCTTCACCTTTAGAGTCTAAATTAGAGGAATTCCTGCTGGTCTGGGCAGAAGGAAATCATCCTGGCCTGGCCAAAGACCACGCCCCGATACTAGCTGACTTAAAGCCTTGGGGCACAGCCTGTCAAAATCTACCAATATCCAATTTGGGAGGCATGCTTAAGAATTCAGGTCCACTTAGACTGGCTACTTCAGTGGGGACTCCTTAAAAGATTCCAGTCACCATGGAATACTCCCCTCTTACCTGTCAAAAAGTCTGGGACTAATGACTACCTCCCTGTACAGGATTTATGGGCTGTTAATAAAGTTGTTCTAAGAAGCAGATAAGCCCCTAAAGAATCCGGACTTAGTGTTGTTCACAGATGGCAGTAGCTTCTTAGATCAAGGAAAAAGACCAACCAGGTATGCAGTGGTATCAGACTTTGAGACAATTGAAGCACAGGCTCTGCCTGAAGGATGGTCAGTGCAGAGGGCAGAACTTTGGGCCCTCGCTAGAGCCTTGGAATTCAGTAAGGATAAGTGTGCCAACATCTACACTGACTTTCGCTATGCCTTCGCTACCCTGAATATTCATGGGGCGATATACAAGGAAAGGGGACTTCTGATGGTGGGAGGAAAAAGAATAAAAAATCAAAATGAGATTTTAAAGTTACTAGAAGCAGTTTGGGAGCCTAAAGAAATAGCTGTCATTCATTGCAAAGGTCACTAGAAAGGGAAAGACAGTGTCAGAAGGAAACCAGCATACTAACGCCATAGCAAAGCAGACTGCCAAAGAACAAGCAGCACCAGCACGGATCATGTTGGCCCCTGAATTACTTGAACCTCCAAAGTACATGCCACAGGAGGAGGAATGGGCCCAGCAAGAAGGGGCAAAAGAACAAAAGAAGGTTGATAGATATTCCCAGATCATAGGGTCTATGTCCCAGAACAGTTAGTCTATAAGGTAGACCTCCAACAGCATGAACTTACTCATTTAGGAAAGGCTGCTCTAGAAGCTTTGTTAGGCAGACACTACCTAAATTGCCCATCTTCCCTCCTTGCGTGCCTCAGTTTCTCAGCATTGCCTTTTCTGTGCGCAGAACAATTCCAAACAGGGTCCTGTGGGAGTTCAGTGCTGTGGACAAACTCCCTTTGAGGCTTAGAAGTAGACTTTACAGAAGTAGGGCCGAGCAGAAAAAATAAATACCTACTAGTCTTTGTTTGCACTTTTTCAGGCTGGGTCAAGGCATATCCCACTCTCACAGAAAAAGCGAAAGAAGTCACTAAGGCATTGCTAAAGGACATAATTCCACAGTATGGAACACCTCTGACCATAGAGTCTGATGATGGCCCAGCCTTTGTAGCAAAAATAGTACAACAGGTAACTAAGGCTTTAGGAATTAGATGGAACCTACATACAGACTACAGGCCTCAGAGTTCAGGGAAAGTAGAACGCATGAACCAGACTCTAAAGCAGGCTATGACTAAGCTATGCCAAGAGACAAACCTACCCTGGACAGATATCTTGCTTCTTCTGGACTTTTAAGTTCCCTATTTCCCCAAATATCCCTTTGGCCAAATTAAGGGAGGGGGGTCTACTATATAGAATTTCAAAGAGAGAGAAACTTATCCTGGCCCTCGGGGCACAGCATACCCACCATACCTCCAGCAACATGAATTTACTCATTTAGGAAAGGCTGCTCTAGAAGCTTTGCTCTGTGCAGGCTTTCCTAAATGAGTAAGTTCATGCTGCTGGAGGTATGGTGGGTATGCTGTGCCCCGAGGGCCAGGGTAGGTTTCTCTCTCTTTGAAATTCTATATAGTAGACCCCCTCCCAAAATTTGGCCAAAGGGATATTTGGGGAAATAGGGAACTTAGAAGTCCAGAAGCAATTACAAGGACTTGGAAAAACTGTCTTTGAGGTTCACAGATGGGTTACTGACCAACTACTCATCTCTTTAGGAACAGCTGTACATCCTTATAAACGTGGAGAACAGGTTTGGGTAAAAGACTGGATAAAAGAGCCCCTTAAGCCAATTTGGGACTGACCCTATCTAGTCATACTAAACACTCCCACAGCTCTTAAGGTTGCAGGATTGAACAACTGGATTCACCACTCTCAGGTGAAAGCAGCCCACCAGCCAAGCAACGCCCAGCCTAAGTGGAAGGTGACCTCTGACCAGAAACACCCTCTGCAGTTCACCCTCAAAAAGACAAGGGATCTGCCTGATCAACCTGCTCCAAGGAATTCAGAAATGCTCTGCTGAATTCTTCTTTACACTAATCTTTCTTTCTTATCTTCTCTTAAATGCAAAATGCTCTGGTATTTCTGGATAATTATTGTTTTTATTTTTCTAATAATTCTCTTTTTTGTCTTTTTATGAATACCACCGGAACGTGAGGATAGTCCCAGGAGGAGAACTCTTCTGCCCTTACTGGAACACAGAAGCACCATAAAATTACTGCTTTTTACACTGCAAAGTAACAAGATAAAGCTAAGGCTAATTCTTTTACTGTTACTGAACTCTCTTAATCTCCACCACTCTTGTCTACACTCTGCCTCTTTAGAGCCTCCCGAGTCCTCACTATCTCTACTGAATGCTTAATCTCACCCTCTCCCTCTTAAAAGAGTAGTCCAGCTAATTCCTCTCCTTGTAACACTTGGCATTACAACAGGAGTTAGCCCTGGAATATGGGGACTGGCAACTTGCCTCTCCTGCTATCAGAGCCTATCCAAAGACCTTGCTGACAGTTTAGAAGAAATAGCTCAAAGTATTGTTATAGTATAGGATCAGATTGACTCACTGGCAGCCATTACTCTCCAGAATAGAAGAAGACTAGACCATCTCACAGTGGAGAAAGGGGAGGGGCTGTGCCTGTTCCTTGAGGAAGAATGATGTTTTTATGCTAACTAGTCTGGTATTATAAAGGATGGGGTCAAGAAACTACTTACACAAGCTTCAAAAGTAAGACAGGGGGGAGAAAAAATGGCAGTGGAATAAACGGACGCATCTGGAGCCATATTGCTGGGCAGAGGGAGAGAGAGCAGCTGAGAGTCGCACTGGGAGTGTTTGTTGGCAAGTTAAGAGTCAGTTATCCTCCAGAAGAAGGTGGGGGACTGCTGGACGGGCCTCCCCTGCCCAGGCAGCCCCACTGCCACGGGGTTTTTGTCTGCCGAAGCCACCAGCGTGAACGCAGAGACCGCACCACCTTGCAGAGGGAGGAGGAATTCTGCCACGGTTTGAAAGCTGCAGCAGCAGCACCCACTGAACAGTTGGGAGACCCAGAATACTACTCTCCAATCGGCACAGACACACAGACTCAGAGGAGCTTCACAAGGCAAACAGAAAGGTCAGATTTCACCTGAGATAAGGTGAGGTCTCCTGTCCTGCAGAGCAGAGATGCACACACTGTGGAAACTGGGTTGTGGGAAAGCTGCTTCTGGAGAGGTCTGCAGATGTGGGGCAGGGTGTAATCTCTAAGTGTGGAAGGGTACTCTTGGAACTGTGGACAGAGCGGAGATCTAGCAGAGATCCCAGCAGGGCCTCCAAATGTAACGGAGCGAGTCCCCACAAGACAGACCACAAAGACCAACTGAATTCAAACAGGCCTAAATTTATTACAGATTCGAATCTGGGCTCAAACCTTAGCTGACGCAGCAGCCTGGCTCCTTTTCCCTATCAGAGTGCGTAAGTTAGGGCAATCAGCTCGGCCTTTTAGGCAGAGGTCCCATGTCCTAGGGCTTGCCCAGATGACAAAGTCTAGGGTGACTATGGCAGACAAGTACTGTGGGTGCAGGTGGGGAGCATCATCACTGCACCCTCCAAGCAAGAGAGGTCCCTGACTAGCTGGCTTCCCTGGCCCACAGCTGGGATGGCCCCACCTGTCAGCAGGAAGGCGTGTAGGCAGGCTCTTTGGTGCCAGTCCCACAGTCATACAACCCCGTAGTAGGAGAAACCTGTGGCGTGGGGCTCCTCCCATTCCATGACACACTTCCTGATGCTGGTTCAGAGGTCCCAGTATAGCCACAGGACAGGAGCGTGAAAGGAGACTCATACATGAGGTCCAGCACCCCAGCCCCTGGGGGAAAGTCACTGCCCAGGTGCGTCATCAGCTGCCCACTGTTGAGGTCCCAGATTCTCAGGGATGAGAAGTGCCCACAACAAGCCATCCCAATCACAAAAGAGCTGAGTAATGGGCTGATAGCAATGGACCAGACTCGGTCTTCAGTCTGGATGGTGTGTAAGCACTGGTCAAGCCGGCCTGAGGCCAAAGACCATACCTTGGCTGTTCTGTCCCTGGAGCCGCTCACGATGATGCCCCCTTTGCAATCCACACAGTTCACCAGCTGTCGGCAATCGTCCCAGGTGGGTTGATGGGTACTTCCGGCACAGCAAACCCAGCTCACCAGAATTAGCCAACATCACTAACTCACTGGCCCGGCCCCAGGCAGCCTCTCCTGGGCCCACAGAGCAGAGAACCAGCATCAGCTGGTGTTTTTCAAACCAACTGAGAACCCTCACCCTCAGAGTGACAATTTAATAGACTTCATGTTCCAAAGTTCGCACATACAGTATCACATGTTGGCTCCTCTGGTAGAACTTATCTCTCTGGATGAAGCGAGTGAGACAGGAGGGTTCTGGTTCTTCCAGTTGTATACTTCCAGGTCGTCCTGTCTTCCCTGGGCATCATGGCAGTGCGTTGGGATTGCCACGCAGGGTTTAAAGATGATGTCATGTCAGACGGGGCCTGGCCGCCGGGCTGCCTGGGGCTCGCCCGGTAAGAGCACCGACAAAGGGGCAGTCCCTCTTTCTGCCTTCCCCTATTGGCTCATAGATGCTGACTCGGCAATCTCTAATTGGTTCTCAGGCAGCAAGGGACCAGCTCCTAGCCGTAAGGGGATTCTTCAGTAGTTCCCAATTTAATCATTACATTTCCTACTGGTCTTTACTGGGGAATCAAATCCTTGATTCCTCGTCCTCCTCTTCCTCCAATTTCTGTCTCTCCAGTCTCGTTCTTCCATAGCTATGAGAACCTTGGAGGCAACCTAGTAAATCAGAACAATACACTCTCATGCAGTCGCGGTCGCTCATTCACACTCACAATCATCCATACCAGAACAGATCCTCCCTAGGATCCCAAAACCAGGCCTCCAGGCCTCGGTGGTCATCACCACTTCGGCTGTGAACTGGGAGTCCTGTGGCATCCCGCCTCCCTATGTCCACACTCAGAAGGTGCGTACCAAACCAGGACAGGTAATTAAGAAAACAGGCCTGACTTACTGGCGCCACGCAGGCAGGTCCGATGGCTCCAGAGAAACTAAAATTTTGGAGGGGCTCGAACTAACCCCCTTCGTGTGGGTATCTCGCTGGGGCCTCCAAATGTAACGGAGCGAATTAAATTGGGAACTACTGAGGAATCCCCTTACGGCTAGGCTTGCAACACTTCCTCCCCTAAAGCCAGGCCTGCAAACTATTAAAGAAGGGGGAGGAGAAGGTTCAGAATCAGGGTTAAAAGTGTGAACCTGCCTCTGATTAACTGCAATCTTGAGCCTCTTATCCTCGGCCAGACCACAACACCTGAACCATAACTTTCTGGGTCCGTTGCGTTAACTAGGTCAATCAGCCTTACTAGGAACCTCTTGGGTTAGCTGGTCCCTTGCTGCCTGAGAACCAATTAGAGATTGCCGAGTCAGCATCTATGAGCCAATAAGGGAAGGAAGAATGGGTATAAAAAGAGGGACTGACCCTCTGTTGGGTCTCTTACCAGGCATTTGCCAGGCTGCTGCGTCAGCTAAGGTTTGAGCCCAGATTCGAATCTGTAATAAATTTATGCCTGTTTGAATTCAATTAGTCTTTGTGGTCTATCTTGTGGGGACTCGCTCTGTTACAGGCTGTGGAAAAATTGCTTCTGGAGAGGTCTGCAGATGTGGAGCAGGGCGTAATCCCTAAGTGTGGAAGGGGACTCTTGGAGCTGTGGACAGAGCGGAGATCTAGAAACAACTCATTTTGATCTGAGGCAGAAGGACAGCCTGGGAGTTATTACAGTGTCTCAGCTGCTCAAATCCCCACAAACAGGTTTTGAGAACCACAGAGTAGCAGGGTCTAAGCAAAGCCTAGAGAGGTGCTGTGCTTAGTCTCAGAGGTCAATTCCGAAACACTGCCACCCAATGGATGACACACAAATTGACTCTGGCATACCCACAAAAGAATAAAGAGATTAAAACACACCTCAGCAGTGGAACACAGGGAACTGCAATACCCTCCCGACTGGGAAACAGGAGTGCCAAGCAGAACAATAGTGGAAGTGAATGACATCCACTACTGCCCATATTATTTTTTCTTCTTTTTTTAAAATTTTTATTTTATTTATTTTTATTTTTTATTTTTGCATAGTTTAATGAAAAAACTATTTTTTAATCTTTTCTCCTCAATTGATTTTACCTTTTTAATTATTACATTTTTGTTTTCAGCTAGTATTATTACTACTACTATTTTACCTTTTTTGGGGAAAAAAAAACGGGTGTCATGTTTTTTTCTCTTTATTTTACTTTGGGATTAGAGTTTTACATTCTATTCTCATCTTTCCTTTAGCATAATTTTACTCCATCACAACTATAATTTATGCCAACACTCTCCTCCTAACTTTTTCCATTTTTGTTGTCTTGTTTCTCTTTCCCTTTTCCAACTTTAGATTGTCCTTATTCTTTCTCTTTACCTGGTTAAAATTTCACCCCACTTATATATATCTCATTTCAAATCCCCTACTCCATGTCCATACAAACCTCTCTCTTCTTGTATTTACAATCCAAAACGTTGTTTTTCTCTATGTCCTTTTGTTGCTGTTTGCCTGAACTGTGATTATATTGATTTTTTTGTACTTTTTTGTGAGATTGATTTAGCTTATTCTACTTGTTTTATTTTGCTTGTTGTTTGCTTTGTTTTGGTTTGGTTTTTTTTACCTTTCTTTTCCCTCGCCTCCCTTGATATTAGTTGTTATTTGTAGTTTGTATTAATCTCCAGGTACTTGTTGCCAGCATTTTTTGGGATTATTGGCTATTCTATTGGAGTTTTCTCCTCAAATCTATATTTTGTTCCCCCTTTCCCTCTTATCCTCTTATTTTCTCTCTGACTTTTCTCCTCTTTCTCTTTTCTTCTTCTTCTTCTCCTTTTTATTTTTTAATTTTATTTTATTATTTATTTATTTATTTATTTATTTATTTATTTATTTATTTATTTATTTTTCTACCTTATCCCAATTTGATTTTGGCGCTTCTTTCCTTTCTTTTTTCCTCATTTTCCTCTTCTTCTTTATCTACTTACCCCTAATTTGTCTTTCATTGGTGGTCACCTTATTTGTGGTTATTAACATCGTGAATACATTTCTGTTCAGTACCTTGTGTGTTGTACATGGTCATGTTGTAGTTTGTGCCTTTGAATCAATGTAAGAGAGTGAACTACATAACCAGACACCCGGGGAAGAAACACCATGGGCAGACGAAGAAACAGTCCTCATATGACAGAAAGGCAGGTATCACCAGAAAATGAAGTAAAAAAAAAAAAAGCAGAAGAAAGCCTGCCAGAGAAAGAGTTCAGAGAAATGATCATGAGGTGGATGAAAAGAATGGAAGACAAAACCAACAATGTGGATAAGAGCCAACAGGAAATGAAGAAGAACCAAGAAGAAATGCAGAATAATCAAGAAGAAATGAAAAGTGACATCACTGTTATAAAGAACTCAATAGAAAGGATTAAAAGTAGACTAGAAGAAGCAGGGGACTGCATAAGTGAGCTAGAAGACAAGTTAGGAAAAAATACCCAAGTACAGCATCTTCTAGGAAAAAAAAAATGAAAAAGGAAGAGGAGAGCCTAAGGGAATTTGGGGATAACAAGAAACAAAACAACATTCACATAATTGGGATTCCAAAAAGAGCAAAAATTAAGCAAGGAATAGAAAACCCGTTTGAAGAAATGACAGAAAACTTCCCTAATAAAGAAAAGAAAAAATCCACACATATCCAAGAAGCTCACAGAGTCCCAAGCAATATGAACCCCACAAAACCAACACCAAGGTACATTATAATTAAATTGGTAAACAGCAACGACAAAGTAAGAATATTAAAAGTGGCCAGAGAGAAACAGAAAGTTACCTACAAAGGAACCCCCATAAGACCAGCAACTGATTTCTCAACAGAAACTCATCATGTCAGAAGGGAATGGAATGAAATATACAAAGGCATGCGAAGGAAGGGTCTGAATCCAAGAATACTATGCCCTGCAAAGCTTTCAATAAAAATTGAAGGTGAAATCAGAAGCTTCACAGACAAAAAGGGACTAAAGGAATATATTACCACCAAACCAGCAATGCAACAAATGTTAAAGGGTCTGCTGTAATAAAAAGAAATAAGAAGCAAAGAAGGAACTCGGGAATAAAGAGTAAAATGGCGACAGATAAGTACATATCAATAATAACTTTAAATGTAAACGGATTAAATGCTCCAATCAAGAGACATAGGGTAACCGATTGGATAAGAAAACATGATCCATATATCTGCTAAATACAAGAAACCCACCTCAGGAAAGGAGATGCACACACATTGAGGGTGAAGGGATAGAAATTGGTATTTCAGGCAAATGGAAATGAAAAAAAAGCTGGGGTGGCAATACTTATATCTGATAAATTAGATCTCAAAGTAAAGGACATAACAAGAGATAAAGAAGGCCACTTCACAATACTAAAGGGAGCAATCAAAGAAGAAGAAATAACTCTGGTAAACATATACACACCCAATATAGGAGCACCTAAACACATAAAAAAACTCCTGGAGAATATTAAGGGAGAGATTGACAGCAATACAATCATAGTATTAGACTTTAATACCCCACTGTTACCACTGGACAAATCCTCTAAACAAAAAATCAGCATAGAAACATCTATCCTAAATGACTCACTAGACCCGATGGAATTAATTGACATCTTCAGAACATTTCACCCCAAAGCCACAGAATATACGTTCTTCTCCAGTGCACATCGGTCATTTTTAAAGATACAACATATGTTGGGTCATAAGAAAAGTCTCTTCAAATTCAAGAAAATAGATTCATATCAAGCATTTTCTCAGACCACAGTGGCATAAAACTGGAAATAAACTATAATAGGAAGAAATCAAACATATGGACATTAAACCGCATGCTACTAAACAACTACTGGGTACCCAGAGAGATCTTGGAAGAAATAAAAAACATCACGGCAACAAATGACAATGACAACACAACAATACAAAATTTATTGGACACAGTGAAAGCATCCTTGAGAGAGAAGTTCATAGCCCTACAAGCCTATTGCAACAAAACAAGAAACAATGTTAATAAACTTCCTAACCATACAACTCAAAGAGCTAGAAATAGAGCAATAAGAAAAGCCCTACATAAGCAGAAGGAAGGAAATAGTAAAGATCAGAGGGAGATAAACAACATAGAGACCAAACAAACAATTCAAAAGATCAACAAAACCAAGAGCTGGTTCTTTGAAAGGATAAACAAGATTGAAGGACCTCTAGCCAGGCTCATCAAGAAGCAAAGAGAGAAGATTCAAACAAGATCAGAAATGAAAGAGGAGAAATAACAACAGACCCCATCGCAATACAAAGGGTTGTTAAAAAATTCTATGAACAACTCTATTCCAACAAATTGGACAACCTCCAAGAAATAGACATTTTCCTAGAAAAATATAACCTTCCAAAACTCAATCAGGAAGAATCCAAATATCTCAATAGGCCAATAACTATGAAAGAAATTGAAGCAGTCATCAAAACGCTTCCAGGAAACAAAAGCCCAGGAACAGATGGCTACACAGGAGAGTTTTACCAAACATTCAAGGCAGAATTAAAACCTATCCTCCTCAGACTATTCAAAAACATTCAAGAAGAAGGAACACTTCCAACCACCTTCTATGAAGCCAGCATCACCCTAATACCAAAACCAGATAAAGACAACACAATGAAAGAGAATTATAGGCCAATATCTCTCATGAACATAGATGCCAAAATCCTCAACAAAATTCTAGCAAATCGGATCCAGCAGTACATCAGAAAGATCATACACCATGACCAAGTAGGATTCATCCCAGGAATGCAAGGATGGTACAATATCGGCAAATCAATAAACGTGATACTTCACATAAACAAATTGAGAGATAAAAATCACATAGTCATATCAATTGATGCAGAAAAAGGACTTGACAAAATCAAAACCCTTTCTTAATAAAAACTCTCAGTAAAGTGGGAATAGAAGGATCATACCTCAACATCATAAAAGCCATATATGATAAACCCACAGCTAACATCATACTCAATGGGCAAAAACTAAAACCATTTCCCCTAAGAACAGGAACAAGACAAGGATGCCCACTCTCCCCTCTCCTGTTCGACACTGTACTGGAAGTATTAGCCATTGCAGTTAGACAAGAAGAAGAAATAAAATTACCCAAATAGGAAAAGAAGAAATAAAGCTGTCGGTATTTGCAGATGACATGATAGTGTACATAAAAAACGCAAAGGACTCCATCCCAAAACTAATTGACTTAATAAATGAATTTGGCAATGTAGCAGGATACAAAGTTAATGCCAAGAAATATGTGGCATTTCTATATACTAATATTGAAATTACAGAAAGAGAGACTAAGAAAGCAATCCCATTTACCATCGCACCAAAAAAAAATTAAAATACCTAGGAATAAACCTAACTAAGGAGGCAAAAGACCTATACGCAGAAAACTACAGGATACTTAAAAGAGAGCTAGAGGAACACATAAACAGATAGAAGAGCATACCATGCTCATGGATTGGGAGAATCCACATCATTCCAATGTTTATACTACCCAAAGCAGTCTGTAGATTCAATCCAGTACCCATTAAAATATCAACGACTTATTTCACAGACTTACTAAGAATTCTTCAAAGATTCATCTGGAACAAAAAATCGCAGATAGCCACAGCAATTCTGAGAAAGAAGAAAAAAGTCGGTGGGATCTCAATACCATATTTCAAGCTATATTACAAAGCAACTGTTCTCAAAACAGCCTGGTACTGGCACAAGAACAGACATATATACCAATGGAATAGACTACAGAATCCAAATATCCACCCAAACCACTATGCGCAATTAATATTTGACCAAGGGTGTATGAACATACAATGGAGTCAAGATAGCCTCTTCAATAAATGGTGTTGGGAAAATTGGACAGATACATGCAAAAGAATGAAACTGGACCACCAACTTACACCAAATACAAAAATAAACTCAAAATGGATAGAGGACTTAAACATTAGAAGGGAAACCATAAAAATACTAGAGGAATCCACAGGCACCACAATCTCAGATATATGCTGAAAGAACTTCCTCACTGATACTGCTCCAAAGGCAATGGAAGGTA
Source organism: Lasiurus cinereus (assembly GCA_011751065.1). Lineage (NCBI taxonomy): Eukaryota > Metazoa > Chordata > Mammalia > Chiroptera > Vespertilionidae > Lasiurus > Lasiurus cinereus. Next base: position 23,830,511 of record JAAGEH010000029.1, on the reverse strand, counting down.
AAGAGAAAATAAATGAATAGGACTACATCAAAATAAAAAGCTTTTGCACAGCAAAAGAAACCATCAACAAAACAACAAGAAAGACCACTGTATGGGAGAACATATTTGCAAATGTTATCACTGATAAAGGTTTAATCTCCAACATCTACAGCCAACTTATACAATTTAATAAAAGGAAGATAAACGATCCAATACAAAAAAATGGGCAACGAACCTACATAGAACCTTTTCGAAAGATGACAGAAGGAAGGCCAAGAAACACATGAAAACATGTTAAAAGTCATTAATCATCTGAGAGATGCAAATCAAAACGACAATGCGATGCCATCTTACACCTTTCAGAATGGCAATCATCAACAAATCACCAAAGACAAGTATTGGTTAGGATGCAGAGAAAAAGGAACCCTTGTGCACTGTCGGTGGTAATGCAGACTGGTGCAGCCACTATGGAGAACAGTATGGAATTTCCTCAAAAAACTAAAAATGGATCTCCCATTTGACCCAGCAATCCCACTATTAGGAATATATCCTAAGAAATTACAAACAGCAATCAGAAGGGATTTATGCACCCCTATGTTCATAGCAACACAATTTACCATACCTACAATTAGGAAACAGCCTAGGTGCCCATCAGTAGATGAGTAGATCAAAAAAATATGGTACATCTACACAATGGAATTCCATGTTGCCATTAAAAAAAAGGAATTCTTACAATTTGCAGCAACCTGGATGGAAGTGGAGGGCCTTATGATTAGTAAAATAAGCCAGTCAATGAAGGAGAAACAGCACATGATCTCACTTATTTGTGGATACTAAAGAACATTATAAACTGATGAACAAAAGGATAGACACAGAAGCAGTAAAGCATCAAACAGACTGTCAAATTGCAGCAGGAAGTTTAAGGAGAGGTGGGGTAGATAAGAGATCATCCAAAGGAGTTGTATGCATGAATATAACTAATGAACACCGATACTGGGGGGCTGGGTTGCCTGGAAGGGGGGGCAATGGGGAGATATGTATACATGTAACACAATAAAAGAAAAAATAAGACAGGAGTTATCTGAAACCTGGGTTGTTGGGGGTGGGGGGAAGGAGGGAGATTTGCTAGAATGTTGTTGAGGATTTTGGCATTTATATTCACAAGGGATATTGACCTATAATTCTCTTTCATTCTGTTGTCTGTTTATGGTTTTGCTATTAGGGTAATGCTGGCTTCATAGAATGAACTTGGAAGTGTTCTTTTCTCTTGAATTTTTTGTAATAGTCTGAGGAGGTTAAGTTTTAGTTCTTTCTTGAATGTTTGGTAAAACTCCCCTGTGAAGCTATCTGGCCCCAGGTTTTTGTTTGCTGGAAGCTTTTTGATGTCTGCTTCAATTTCTTCCATATTTATTGGCCTATTGAGGTGTTTAGATTCTTCCTGATTGAGTTTTGGGAAGTTGTATTTTTCTAGGAATATGTCCATTTCCTCTAGGTTGTGTAATTTGTTGGAATAGAGTTGTTCATAGTATTTTTTAACAATCCTTTTATTTCTGTGGGATCTGTTGTTATTTCTCCTTTTTCATTTCTGATTTTGTTTATTTGGGTCCTCTCTCTTTGCTTCTTGGTGAGCCTGGCTATGGTTTATTCAATCTTATTTAGCATTTCAAAGAACCAGCTCTTGGTTTTAATTATCTTTTCTATTGTTTTTTGGTCTCTATGTCAATTATTTCTGCTCTGGTCTTTATTATCTCCTTCCTTCTGCTCCTTTTGGGCTTTACTTATTGCTCTCTTTTTAATTCTTTAAGTTGTAGAATTAGATAATTTATAACTGTTTGTTTGTTTGTTTTTGATGTAGGCCTGCAGAGCTATAAGTTTTTCTCTCAGGATGCTTTTGCTGTGTCCCATAGATTTTGGATTGATGTGTTTTCATTGTCATTCTTTCCCAGGATGTTTTTAGTTTATTCTTTGATCTCTTTGGTAATTCAATCTTTGTTTAATAACATGCTATTCAGTTTACACGTGTTTTATTTTTGTTTTATTTTATTATAGTTTATTGCTAATAGTATGCCATTGTGGTCTGAGAAGATGCTTGATATGGTTTCCATGTTCTTGAATTTGGAGAGACTTTGTCTGTGACCAAATATGTGGTCTATCTTTGAAAATGTCTCAAGTGCACTTGAGAAGAATGTATATTCCATGGCTTTGGAGTCTAATATTTTGAAGATATCAATTAAGTCCATCTGATCTAGTGAGTAATTTAAGATTTCTGTTTCCTTGATGATGTTTTGTATAGAGGATTTATCCACTGATGTCAGTTATGTATTAAAGTCCCCTACTCTTATTGTATTGCTGTCAATCTCTCCCTTGATATCTCCCAGGAGTTTTTGTTGTTGTTGTTGTCATTTTGTTTTCTTTTATATATTTGGATGCTCCTGCATTGGGTGCATGTATGCTTACAGGGTTATATCCTCTTGAAGTGGCCTTCCTTATCTCTTGTTATGGCCCTCACTTTGAGTTCTATTTTGTCACATATAAGTATTGCTACCCAAGCTTTTTTTTTTTTCATTTGTCTGAACGATATTTTTCCATCCCTTCACTTTCACTCTGTGATTCCCTTGTTCTAAGGTGGGTCTCTTGTAGACAGCTTATATATGAGTCATTTTTTTAACTTTTCAGCCACTTTGCATCTTTTGATTGGAACACTTAGTTCGTTTATGTTTAAAGTTATTGTTGATAGGTACTTATTTGTAGCCATTTCTATTTTCTATGGCTGTTTTCCATCTTCCCATTTTATTTCTTCTTTTTACACCAGTCCCTTTACCATTTATTGATTTTCTGGCTTGGTGCTGATAAACTCCCTTAGACATTTTTTTTTTTTTGCCTGTGAAGCTCCTTATTTCCCCTTCAATATTGAATGATAGCCTTTCTAGATATAGCATTCTTGGATTCAGCCCCTTGCTTAACATTATGTTGTAAACTTCCTTCCATTCCTTTTTTGGCCTGCTGTGCTTCTGTTGAGGAATCATGTAATAATATAATGGGATATGCCTTTTATATAACTTTCTGCCTATCTCTTGCAGCCTTTAAGATTTTCTCTTTGCCCTGAACATTTGCAATCATAATTATGAGGCATCTTGGGGTAGGACTTTTCAGGTTTATCTTGTTTGGGACTCTCTGTGCTTGTGTTACCTTTTTCTTCCCCAAATCAGGAAAGTTTCTGACATTATTTCTTCAAATAAGTTTTCTAACCCTTGTCCCTCTTCCTGTCATTCTGGCACCCTTAGTATCCATATGTTGCTTTGTTTCATGTTGTCTCAAAGATGCCTTAGGCCCTCCTCCTGTTTTTTTAATTTTTTCTCCATTTGCAGTGCAGTTTAGGTGTGTTTTTCCTCCCTGTCTTCTAATTTACTAATTTGGTCCTCCATTTGTCTTAGTATAGTGTTGAAACTTTCCATGGTATTTTTTTATTGCAGCTATATCACTCTTTATTTCTTCTTGATTTTTGCATAAGGTGTTGAGTTTTTCATCTATCTGGTTTATGAACTATATGACCCCTATTCTGAATTATTTTTCTGACATATTGAATGCCTCTGTTTCACTTAGCTACTTTTCTGGTGATTCCTTTTTCTCTCCTTTGAGGGTTTCTTTGTATGCCCATTTTTGCTCTCACCAAAGGAGCTAGGTGTCGAGTCATGCAGGGGCTGCTCCTGGGGCAGCAGTAGTTGCTCGGGTGCCAGCTGCTCCTTGGTTGGTCAGGGCAGTGGCTGCTCCTCAGTTGGCAGTGGATCCTCTAATGCAGCGGTTCGCAACCTATGGGTCACGACCCCTTTGGAGGTTGAACGACCCTTTCACAGGGGTCGCCTAAGACCATCGGAAAATGCAGATATTTACATCACTATGCATAACAGTAGCAAAATGTCATGGTTGGGGGTCACCACCACATGAGGAACTGTATGCAAGGGTCACGGCCTTAAGAAGGTTGAGAACCACTGCTCTAATGGGTGCTGCTGGCAGCAGTGGTGGGTCCTCTGGGTGTTGAGGGCAGGCTGCTCCTCAGACAGGGGCAGGTTGCTCTCAGAACTTCTGATCCTCATCTAGGTGCAAGCTGATTGCAGCTACTTCTCCTCAGACTGGGGTGTGCTGGTCACATGGCTGCTGTCCCTCAGATGAGGGCATGCTGAAGGGGGCTGCTGCACCTCAGATGTAGGTGTACTGCTCTCATGGCTGCTACTGCTCAGATGGTGGCTGTCTACTTGCAGGGCTGTTGCTCCTCGAACGGAGACAAGTTGCATGAGGCTGCTGCTCCTCTGAAGTTGGCGGACTGCTCGCATGGCTGCTGCTTCTCAGACAAGGGTGGGCTCTACGGGGCTGCTTCTCTTTAGATGGTAGCAGGACAAATGAAGCTGCTGCTTCTCGGACTGGGGCAGACTGCTCACTGGGCTGCTGTTCCTTAAATGTGGGTTGGCTGCTCACATGTCTAATACTCCCTAATTTGTTCTGGTTGTGTGGGGCTACATCTCTTCATGTGGGGGCAGGTTGCATGAAGCTGCCACTCCTTAGACTTGGGTGGGCTGCTAACAGGGCTGCTGCTACTCAGATGGGGATAGGCTGCTTATGTGCCTGCTGCTCACATGGTCACAGTTTCCTGGGCTAAAGTGTTGGGCCGCCCAGAGTGGAGCATGCTTCAGAAGTCACAGGAGCTCATGCCTGGGGTGGCTGGAGTCTCAGTGTCCATGGGACTGCAGCCGAGGAAGCAGGTCCCTGTTGGGTGTGGTCATAGAGTCCCAGATGTTGTCTGAGGGCATCTTGGGTGGAGATGAGGTTGGGCTCCCAGTCACAGCAGCTCTCTCCTATTAAAAGTTATGACCTTGGCAGCATAGCCAGGTGCTCTGGGACTATTTGCAATGGTATCAAAGACTTCCTGGTTAGGTGAGCCAAGACAGCCTGCCCCTGAAGGTCCTGCAGGATCAAAATATGCCACACATACATACACACATGTCCATACACTCTTCTTTTGCTCCCTCATTCACTCATGCTCTCTCCCTCACTGCTGCCTTCTTCCTGCCTCTACAGTTGGGTCTGAAGTATTATTGACCCATTAGTGGATGGAGTCTCCAGGTGTCTGGTTATGTGGCTCACTCTCTACCACATTGGCCAAACAGGAAAAAATGCAACAAGACAAGACACAAAACATAGGGAGCAAAACATGAATATACTCATGACACTGATAACCCCAATATAAGTGACCACCAGAGAAAAGAGAATTAGGGGAGAGAAAAAGGTACAAATTATATCAAAGAGTGAAAAAAATTGTATGAGAGACAATAAAAAGATGAAAAAGGAAGAAAAAGGAAACCTATCTAATAAAAGAGTAAGATGCAAATTAGCCATCACTCTGCTGCACCCACAAACCATGCCCACCATCCAAGCAGGAGCCAGTATGCAAATTAACCCAACCAAGATGGCTGCAGCCACGGAGCGTGCAAGAGGTTTAGGTTTCCCGGAAATGGAGGAAGTCAAGCTTTCTGCACACCCTGGCAGGCCCAGGACTCCACTTAAGGCTACAAAGTTTCAATTATAGAAGATAAATAAATCCCAACAAAAATAGCTGTGGCCATGGAGCAAGCAGGAGGCTTGGCTCTGCTCAAGGCTACAAAGTTTCAAATATAAAAGATAAATAAATCTCAGATACCAAGGACTCTGCTTGGGTCTCTGGGGGGCAACTATCACAGGCCCCTTGCCCAGGCCACCCCATGCCCCAAAAGAACCCCCACTATGATCTGGTATACCATTCAGGGAAAACCAGCTGGCCCCCACCCATTCACCAGGTCTCTATCCTATCTAATAAAAGAGTAATATGCATATTGACTATCACTTCAACACACAAGATGGCTATCTCCATGTGGTCAAAGATGGCTGCCCCCATGTGGATACAAGACGGCCACCACAAGAAGGCCAGCAGGGAGGACAGTTGGGAAAGACCAGGCCTGCAAGATAGGGCAGTTGGGGGTAATGGAGCCTGCAGGGGAGGACAGTTAGGGGTGACCAGACCAGTAGATGAGGGAAGGTGGAGGCAACTGGGCCTGTAGGGAAGGGCAGTTAAGGGTGACTAGGCCTGCAGAGGAGGGCAGTTAAGGGAAAACAGGCTGGCAGGGGAGCAGGTAAGCATCAATCAGACTGGCAGGGAAGTGGTTAGGGGGTCATTAGGCTGGCAGGCAGAAGCAGTTAGAGGAAGTCAGGAAGGCAAGTAGGTGAGCAGTTGGGAGCCTGAAATTGGACAATCCTTGAGGTGTCCCAGATTGGAGAGGATACGGTCTGAGGGACACCCCACATAAATGAATTTTGTGCACTGGGCCTCTAATATATATATATATATATAGAGAGAGAGAGAGAGAGAGAGACCAGAAAATAAACAGATAAACCAAAACATACAAACACCAAATACCCAGAAAGAGGAGGAAGGGAGCAGAATCTGTAGAGGCCGAGCTTATATATAGAAAGTAAGGTTAAGGAATTAGATGAATATGGGGAGGATCCTAGTTCAGTATAGAGGAAGTAGAAAGAGGATGCATGGATAAGGAGAAAGAGAAAGAGAATAAAATAATAATAATTTTTTAAAAATTATTAAAAATTGGATAAAATAAAAAAATAGAATGATGAAAAATAATGTGAAAAGATATAGAAAATAAAAAAATTAAAAAAGAAAATAAGAAAAAAGAGATTAAAATAAAATAAAATAAAATTGAAAAAGTATAGTGTCATTCCTTTCTGCTGAGTTTGAATTCCACCTTAAGATCCCACTCTTCTGTACAGTCTGCCCCTTCTCAGTTTCCTGTTGCTGGGACAGAATGACCTCTCTTTAGGTCAGTCCCTGAGGATTCTCAAGGACTATTCAGGGTTGTTGTGTGTTTTTTTGTTTGTTTGTTTGTTTGTTTATTTCTTTGTATCCTTTGTACAACTCAGGGTATATTCTGTGTGTGGCTGTATTGATTGCCTGGAGACTGCAGGGAGGGGCTATTTCTTCAGGAGAAAATGGCTGCCTAGGTCCAGCACATAGGTATGATTCAGTGTCAGACTCGAACATCTCCCCTCCACCCTTTCATATCCTCAGACTCCACAAGTCCGCATATCCACCTGAATCTTAACCATGGGTGAGTGTTTGTATTTGAAAGGTCCTATAACTAGATTTAGAGAATAAAAGCAAAGACCAAAAAGAGGGGAAAGAGCTGGACCACTGTGAAACCCTCTCCCCCCTGCACGGCGCAACTTGGACAGCTGTCCAGGCTGCCCCTCTGGGCTCTTTCTGTTGTCTCTGTGGACCTAGATCCAGAGTCCCCTGCTGCCAGCAGTCCTGTGGACCTTTTTTACACAGTCAAATGCTACTCCTGTCCCAAGTGACATGACCTGAGTGGCGTGCCGCTTCCTTCTTACCCTCTTGGCTCAGAGGTCTCACAGTTCTCTCCAGCCCAGATCCCTGATTTTGCCATTCTCCAAATGTCCTCTGCCCTTCTCAGCTGTGAATTGTCTCATCATCTGTGTCTACTTCACCAATTCCTGGTGGATGTTATTCTATTTTGTTGTTCATTCGATCTGCTCTGGGATAAGGCTCGAGGCACATCTGCCTATTCTGCCACCATTTCTGGGCTTGTTTGTGGTCTTGACTCAAGCCAACTGATGTCTCAATTTTGCTACATGAAAAGGGCCACTGCCTTTACTCTGCAGATGATCAGCTCTAGCTGCCACATTTTTTGTTCACATACTGTTAGATTGCACAGGTTGCATGTGTTGTGGCCAGCCTTTTAAGTAAGGTACAGCCAGAGCCTGTGTTCCAGTGTGTCAGTATATGACTCAGAAACCCTGCATGGGTGGGACAGTAGATTCAGTTCTAAGCAGCCTCAATAGTAAACCAGATTATGCTCCTTGGTCTGGAGGGGCCAGGAGCTGCACTCAATATTGTGCCTGTCTATGACTCAGTTCCCCATATTTGCTGGGAGTAGGCCAGGTTCCAGGGCTGTCAAAACTCTTCATTTAGAACCCAACTGATGTAGATTTATACCCTGTCAATTATCCTATTGTGCCACCATTTTGGTTCTGTTGATTAACAAAGCCCCTTACTGGGACTACTATTTAGGTGTTTCAGATTGTAATGTAGTCTTCCAAGATTTGGATGCTGCTTGTTTCAAGTCCCTTCCTCTTCTCTATCACAATCAAATTTCCAGTATTCAAGCAACACAATTGACCTGCAATCTTTGTGGGATGAGACAAGAGTGAAGATACCATAAGAAGCAACCTACAATGCTGAAGGATCTGTATGTCTACTCTGGGGTCTCTTTTTCTGCTCAGGGAAGACCTTTCATTATGGTGCTACACTGTCCTGGAGAGAGACAATGTGCTCCTTTCATCTTTCTAATTCACACTATCTTAGTATATGCTGTGCAGGTGAGTTGCATCAACCCATGTTCTAAGATTCTCACAATAGTTGGTGACTTGTCCATGAATAGTTTTTAGTTCTTTTGTGAGGAGGAGCAAAGTCAGAAATGACATGTGTTGACTTCTTGATAACATCTCTGCCCTGATTATTAGATTTTGGAAATATGTTAAAACCTTCAACTACAATTATTGGTATATTTATTTATCCACAAAAGTCTGTATGAAGTTGAATAAATCATTTTGAGGCTGTATTATCAGTGTCTATGTTTATTTTGGATAAACATTCTTGCTCTATTTTCTATGTATCTTATGACTGTTTGCTTTCATTTTATTCTGTCATAAAATAAGAATGCTATCCCAAATATGTACCACATTACTCTTTAAAACCCTTTAGTGGCACTTTATTTCCTCCAGGTTGCAGTCCAGATTATGGCTCACAAGGCACTTCAGGATCCAACCATGGCCAAATTTTCCACCTTCACTGCAGACCACTTTAGCACAGGCACCCAATAATCTCACTATTCACAATTACTTTATTTTCCTTAATGTTCCCAAACTACTATGGTGTAATATTTATACTTTCTGGTGACTTAGCAGGCTATGCACCTCCTTGACCCTCTCACACTGCTTTATATCTTCCTCAGCTATCCTCCATGGCTTTATTTTTCCTCTTCCTTAAAGTGTGGGTATAGGAAAAAGAGGTCATTCAAATGTTTTTATGACTATCAATTTTCAAGTCACTATTAGAAAATAAATTCAATACGACTATAAAGTGTATAAGTCATGTAAGCGTTTACCTGAGAACCCATGGGAAGGTGTCCCATAGCACATGTCAAAAGTAGCACGTGTACTAGACACATGGCTCAGTGATTGAGCATAAACCTATGAATGATAAGGCCGTGTTTCAATTCCCAGTTGGGGCATATGCCCCAGTTGTGGGCTCTATCTCCAGTTAAGGGCATGCAGGAGGCAACCAATCAATAATTATCCCTCATTATTGATATATATATATATATATATATATATATATATATATCTCCCTCTCTCTTCCTCTCTAAAATCAAAAATATATATAAATAGCATGAGGTTTTATACTAAGAGGGAAAACATTGAAACCTAAAGTGCTAAGGTCTGGCCTTATCTAAAGTATTAATAATAAGCCAAAACTGGTTTGGCTCAGTGGATAGAGCATCAGTCTGCAGAATGAAAGGTCCCAGGTTTGATTCCGGTCAAAGACATGTATATTGTTTGTGGGCACATCCACAGTAAGGGGCATGTAAGAGGCAGCTGATCGATGTCTCTCTCATCAATGTTTCTAACTCTCTATCCCTCTTCTTTCCCCTCTATAAAAAACAATAAAATATATTAAAAATAATAATAATAAAGTATTAATAATAAGATCAATAACCAGGAGATAGACTCTTGCATTCATTGAACCTTAGTTTCCCCACTGACCAAAATAAGCTAATTTCACCCTTAGGTTCCTACCCAATAGAAAAACATGTGTCTACTTAGAGACGTGTAGTTGAATGTTCATAGAAGCATCATTTATAGCACACAAAAAGTGGTAACAAGTGCAAACAACCCAATGACCATTAACTGTTAAATGAGTATACAAAGGTATATTAATACAATGAAATACTATTCATTAAAACTAAATGAAGTACTGAGGTTTACTACAACATGGATGAATCTCAAAAATTTTATGCTATCTGAAATAAGCCAAACACAAAATACTACACAGTATGTGATTCCATTTTTATGAAATGTTTGTAGAGGAATGTATACGGGGATAAAAATTATAGACTAGAAGTTACCAGAGCTTAAGTGGAAATGAGTAATGATTGCAAATAAACATGAGGATTATTCCACTGGTAATAGAAATCTTAAGTTGTGGTGCTGCTGATAAAACTCTGTAAATTTACAAAAAATCATTGAATTACAAACTTAACAAGTGAATTCTGTTATGAAAATAAAGTTGATAAAACTATTTCTAAAAACATAATAATAAATGATTTAAAGTTGTTCAGACAAACCTCCTTTTTAAAAAGTCTTTAAACATTGAGACACTAGCAAGCTCTGATAAGAGATATAATATTTCAAACACTTTAATTTTGCTTGACAGTTTAAATTTTATCATTGATACCAAATATATTTAATAGTTTGTGTTGATGTGAAAAGCTCATTTGGTTCTTTTGAGAAATGTCAACCAAATACCTAAGTTTAAATAACCATAGTTTATCCATGTAATTTTTTAAGTAAAAAGGAATTTTATAGAAATATGTTTTTATTTCATCACACAACTCAAGCAAACACATAATTGCTTTATCATAAGATAACCATTATATTCAGTATGCAGCAGAGCTTTATTCATACTTTCTATTTATCACACAGAATACTAAAAAGACTCATGGGTTGTTATATAATAAAATTTATAACTTTTACTGTTTTGTCAAGGGAATTTTTAAATAAGCCATCATTTTTACTGCAGTGTATGGTGGTGAAGAATAAGATGACTCAATGTAATGTGGTGCCACTACCTTGCATCATTCTAAGCAAACACCAGTTTTACCCTCCAATTGCTTTTACAAGATTAGTGAATATGTCAACATAAGACAAGGCAAAAATTACATTGATATTTCTATAAAAATAGTTCTAACCTGAAAGACTTCCTGAAAGGAATTTGGGGAGTTCCACGTGTCCACAAATTACACATTTAGAAATACTGCTTTGTAGAATCCCTTGCATATATATGCCAGGATACATTTATTAAAATTTTCAAAGTAAAATTAACTTTTATTTTAAAAAACTGAATACAAAGAAGGAGACATATGTACTACTATATATAATACTTTAAAAAATAAATTAAAAAAAACTTAATACATCAAATGTCTAACAAGAAAATAATAAAGTGAAATATATATTTATATATTGGAATACTAATCAGTGATACAATTATTAATGAATTACAGTTATATGTAATGACTTAAAAATACAATATTGAGTTTTCCATCTTTAGTCATGATGAAGTAACATGTACAAGATCTATCCTCTCAACCCCAAAAGACCAACACCAAGGCACATTATAATGAAATTAGCAAACACCAACAACAAGGTAAGCATATTAAAAGCAGCCAGAGACAGAAAGTGACCTAAAAAGGATCCCCCACCAGGCTAGCAACTGATTTCTCAACAGAAACACATAAGGCTAGAAGGGAATGGAATGAAATATACAAAGTCATGCAAAGGAAGGGTCTGAATCCAATAATACTGTACCCTGCAAGGTTATCAATAAAAATTGAAGGGGAAATCAGGAGTTTCACAGACAAAAAAAAAAGA